>JANSVA010000008.1:6480466-6511794 GCA_025504915.1 Erythroxylum reticulatum | reverse complement strand
TCCGCATTACCTTCGTTTTTAATCCTTTCATGTAGATCCGGGGTACGTAATAAGGCTCCCACTACGTACTAACAGAAAATACCTGTACATGAATACCATAGAAAGCAGTACGACATGCGTGCATGACAATACTTCGAAACTGATGATCTAAGTAAGACAAAGAAGAGAAAGATACTGTGTCGTCGTCTTCCTCTTGATGAGGTCTACTTCAGCCTTTTTCAACTTCTTCTAAGTCCTTTTCTTCTCCGGATTTCTCTGCTTGAAGTATGCTTTCTTGTTTCTTTCTTTCTTAAAGTCCGTAGATAGGTTCTTGAACCGGGTGCTTCTAAGGTTCTGCACAAACCCATTTGATCTTGCATGCTTTCATTTGTGGGGTTGCTTTGTTCAAAGGGCGACATGCATGTAGCACTTTTTAAAATTAATCAATATATAAGCGGATCGGTACATACCACTTATAATGTAAATTCACCACCAAAACACAATTTATTGCTTAGTTTTTTCATAAAAACACAATGCAAGATCAAAATTCAACAATTATGGACGGAAATCTCTCAGTTAGTGAATATATTAATGATATTAGCATGTATTTGGTTGATAGTTCCGATTGTAATATTTTTACTGACTGTGTGTTGGTAAAGAACTACGACACAGAAACTTACCCGATTGGTTGGAGGTACCCACTTAGTGACATACTTTAAGAACAAGGTAAACAACAGTTCATTGCCGCCAACTAATATGAAGGAAATTGACATATACAAGTTCAATTCTAAGGATTTGGCATAAAGGCATAAGCCTAATTGCGATAGACCCAAAGAATGATATTTTTTCACCCTAATAGACTGGAAGTATAAGAATGAGAAGCGAGCAAATAGGAAAGCAGTAGATGGGTTTTGGAAAGCTACCGGAACCAATAAAGAAGTGAAGATGAAGGGAAAGGTTATTAGGTGGAAGGGACTTTGGTATTTTACTTTGGGAAACCTCCTAAAGGCAAGAAAACTTCTCGGATCATGCACGAGGACGTGCTCAAAGATGCTCCTCCTTCCTTAACAATCTGATGATATGAAGGTACTTGCTTGTTAATAATTCTCCAGTCTTCCTTTTTTTTGGTTGAATAGATTTGAGCATGCTAAATGTGCCCTTAGGCACGATGTTTGCATTTGGTTTTAACATGCCATTGAAATTTATGTATCTAGTTGGCTTATTTCCAAGTTACATACTTTAATTGTGAATGACCTTGCACATATTTGTTTCAAAGATTCTGTTTAGGTTCACGTATTTTCAGGATTGTGTTACGTTTAGTTCGTTTATTTCCTACTTGTTTGCTTTAACTGTGAATGACCTGCTGCACATTGAAACCCCAAAGCTTTCTTTTGTTTCGTCAAGAAACAATTATGTAAGAACATCTAGGACCTCTTGGTCTTGATGAGGGAGTCTCGGCCACCATGTTACTCCCTTATCTTCAAATCACAAGAAAGTTTGCTTCCCTTTTTCTTCTGCTCTGAGATGACTATTTCTTTTATTTCCGACTGCCACTGACGAAGAGTTCTCATTTTCTTTCTTTCTTTTTTCTCAAAACAGGTGACACCCACTGCTATGTTGTCACGCTCTGCAGCCGGAATACGATGTTCATCGTTGGTAAGTCCACCTGGAAAATTTTGAGTTGTGAAAAAATATATATTTCTTTGTTTTGTGGGATAAATGCAGCAGACCTAATAAATATTCAACACAGAGACATGAATCTCTAGAAGTTGAACTTATGAACCAACCTTGTATTGCTAGAACTTTGGAGTAAGACTAACAAAGATGTGGCTTCCTATTAAGAAGTGCTGGAGTAACATTAACAATTGGAAGCTCGTCAGACTTGGTAGCATTTTGGTGGCATCAACTTTTTCTATTATTTTGATTTGTATTTGCCAAAATTTCTTACTTTTCGAATAGAATATTATGGATTAAGATTTGAACAAATTTCAATGTCTAGCTAAAAATCAATTGGCCACCTCATCATTCTTCATTGGTTGTGGACATTTATCAGTCTAGTGATCTAATTATTGCAACTTAGATTTCCTTGGATATAAATGAAAAGTGTACTTTTCTTCTGCATGACAATGTTTATCCCGGGACTTGATACAACCAATGTTTTTCATGAAGTCTAATACAAACCAGTGATTAGTGTATCATGTTGCTATTTTACTGTAGTTTCAGCTTATCAATATGCCGGGGAATCCCAATGTAGTTGCTGAAGGCATGGAAGCATTGTTGCCCGCCCTTAAGCATGGCCTGAAGCAGATAAGAGGAGACAAGGGGGAGAAGCATCCTCCTCACATTCCTCACGCACAAGCTTCACCAGGAGACACATGGGAGAGAAGCTACAAGTTGGCCACTAGCAACAGCTCGAGCTATGGTTGTTACCATTGAGTATTTGGGGAGCAGCAAAAAGATATTGCAACTCTCGAAATGGTGTTCATAGTGTAAGAGAAGTCCATATTTTGTAATAAAGCTTGTGCTTAATGTCCTACGGATTGTGCAGACGTTCGCTAAACGAGTAATTTGACCTTCTATGAATAATCTTTGGATCTGCTAAAGCATTACCCTCCTGGCTCTTTTATTATTTTAAGCTTAATGTGCAGGTGTTAACAGTCGATGGCATCACTAGCATCCACTTTTTCACATTGTCTCTTAATCTTAATCCATGCTTTGTAAAGGAAGAAAAAGCATCAAATTGGTATTAGGTGTTTTAATAATTTTGATCTTTATTTTGTCTTGTAGCTAAGAGTTTTGTTATTAACAACATAATATTAAAAATAACTTAATTTTGTTAATTAACTAAATAATTAATTTTATTTGAATATTTTCAATAAATTCATTATATGCTTATTTTAAAAATTAAATTACTAAATTATTTTTAAACAATATTTTTACTAAAGTAGATAAAGTTTCTATATTAAAAGTTAAATAATTAGTAATAAATTTACTTTAAATTTACTCATAATATCTTCATATTTACTGCTAAAACATTTTTCAATGTTGAAATTTTGATTTTTTATTAATTAAAAAGAATTATGGTATGGCCAAATATTGGTTTTGCAAGGGCTAATAACTTCAACACCAACATCATCCTAGTTTGAGTAAAATTGCATTCTCGGGAAGCCCTTGCCCTTCACTTGCCCACCAACCTTGCTTTTATAACACTACTTTTAGGTTGTATTGTTATGTTCGTATTCAATTTTGCTGGTGATCTCATTCTTTTCTCAGAAGCCTCTATAGAACAGGTGCACGTCATCAGAGACACGTTACATACATTATGCTCAGCCTCAGGCTAACGGGTCAATCAAGCCAGATTCTAGTGCTTTTACTCCAAGAATATCCACCACTCGACAGCGCATTTCTTAAGCAGACAACTGGGATTCAAGCAGACAAACGATTTAGGCCGCTATCTTGGAGTGCTCCTTCTGCACGAGCGGGTCACTAAAAGCACCTACCAACATATTCTTGACAAGGCTCATCAACATCTTTCGGGATGGACAGTCAATCTATTGTTGCTTGTTGGACGCATCACCTTGACTCATTCTGTCCTCGCAACCCTTCCTATTTACACTATGCAGACAGTTAGACTGCCTCGAAATCTTTGTGATGATTTAGAAAAACTTATACGCAAGTTTTTGTGGGGCTCAACTTAGGACAACAAAAAGATCAATCTGGTGAATTGGGACCATTTGTAAACCCAAAGAGAAGGGCAACCTAGGCCTTAGGAAAATCCGGGAGAACAATGATGCCCTTTTAACAAAACTCGGCTGTTCACTACTCACCAAGCCGCATACTTTATGAGTCCAAATCCTCTCTGCTAAATATAACTTTGATGCTAACCCTATTCCATCTTCTCTTATTGCTACAAGTGGTTCGATGGTTTGGCAGAGTATCAAAGCCACCTGGCAATATGTTTTGTAGGGTATGAAATGGACGATTTGCGATGAAGCCCGAACTCAATTCTGGTTGGACCCCTGGGTTGGAGACTGGGGTCTTCTTATCCACCATTCGATTGCTCCTCTCCCTCAGGCAACTTTGGATTGTTGCATCCAACATTTTGTGGACATTACCAGCAATTGGAAATGGGAATAATTCCAACATCTGCTTCCTTCTTCAATTTACATGACCATAGTAGGTACGTTACCTCCCTGGGCATCTCTAGGTCCTGATAAGTTAACTTGGGGTAAGTCAAATACTGGGCAGTTCACTACGAATTCGATCATTCCTCTAGCTCCTCTCGCATGACCGCTTGCTATCCAACCACCAACGGGTTCAACGACAGCTAACCACAGATGCAACATGCTACCATTGCCATTTAGAAGAAACTTCGCTACATATAGTTGGCGACTATCCTAAAGCCCATGAATTATGGAGTCTGTTTCCTCCACACACAGTCTCCTCTGATTTTTTTCATTATGTTGGCACAAGAGTGGCTATCCAGGAATCTTCATTCACACCGCACAGTACTTGGCTGGGATTGGTCTATCATTTTTAGCATTACATGTTGATTTTTATGGAATTGGCATAACACGGCCCTCTTCGAAGAGCACTTCTCCTGGCCGACCTCCCCAGCGCATCATATTCTAGAGTTTGTACAGCAGATCCACAAGGCGTCGGTTTGGTTCAACAGAGCAAAATTGGGCAATCGCCCTCGATGCGAACATTTTCTTGGATGGAAAAAACCTCCCCTAGGCTGGGTCCGATTGAATACCGATGGAGTAAGTAGAAGATCGCTATCGTCAGCCTCAACAGGTGGCTTGATTCGTGATAATTCGGGTGCTTGGCTTGGAGACTTTGTATAGAATATTGGCTGGCTGGTGCTCCTCCCTCTCTGCTGAGCTTTAGGGGGTTAGGGCTCAACCTTGCCTGGACCCTGGGCTACAAACGAATCGAATTAGAGATTGATTTGCGTGAGGTGATTCAATTACTTTCCTCCCCATCCTAACGACAAATGTCTCTTAATCCCCTAGTTCTGGGTATTAATGAATTGTTCACTTAAAACTGGGTAGTCCTATCCCGTCCATCTACAGGAAAAACAATCGGTGTGCTGACTGGCTAGCCAAATATGCAGAGAACTTTCCGTTAGGAATCACTACTTTTGATTTTACACCTATAGGGTGCCTTTTAATTCTGTTAGAGGACATGTCAAGGACTTGTCGCCCTAGACGCATTTTGTAATTTGTATCGTTTTCTTTCCATTTACAAAAAAAAAATATTTTGCAAAGGTCTATTTCATTGTGGAAGGTCTTAATCTCCATCAAAGTTGTAAATTTATGACGCCATGTGGACCTACTAAAGGTAATTTATTTAATAAACACAACAAATGTCAATTATAAATCTTAAGATCATATAACAAAAGGTCAATCTTTTAAAATCAGAACAAAAATTAAATCTATAATATAAAAGATTTAAGGTTTAAAAAATTCAAATGATATTAGATTGCTATAAAATTAGCTAAATATTGAATAAAATTTAAAAATATAATTATCTTTTTCTATCAAAAAATTTAAAATTGAACTGAAAAATTAGACAATTACTAATTTACAAAAAGCAATACTTTACAAGTTTTAGATTAATAGATACACATAATTTTAACATTCCCAAAAATTTGAAATATGATTGTACTTTTATTAAGGAATTTAAAATTTAATTAAAATATTAAATAAAAATTAATTAATTAATTTTAGTTTATAAAATTGTATTAATTTATAAAAATTGGCTAATTAATATAACAATTAGCCAATTTTTAATAACAAAATTTATTATAATTTTTTATCTTTAAAAATAGTTTTAACATTCTCAAAATTTTAATAATTGGGATATTCATGTAGAGAGAGACAGAGTGTTGCAGAGATAAATGATAGTGAAAATTACATAAATGCCTACCCTCACACTCGCTACCCTACATCTCTAACTCTACCATCACACTCGCTACTTTGCATCTCTAACTCTATGCCTCATATCTATTCGTTCTCTCTCTCCTTTGCGACCACTACCCGTTATTTGCTTTTCTCCTCTTCAAGGTTTGTGATTGTAAATACATTCTCAATTGCTACTTTACTCTAGTTTCATGGATATTTCTCATTTTATCTAAGGATTGAACCTTTTCCTCTTACTTGTCCATTTATTATGGGTGTAGTCCTCCTTTTGGATTGAATGGCCTGGTTTATACATGTGATTGAATTAGATTTTCTTAAATTTATTTTCCTTTTTCTTTCATTCATTTTGAGATTCTCGCTTCATTTCATGATTTGGCTATGTAGATTCATCACTAGCTCACTTGATGCAAGTGTAATACGTAGCATAGATCCTATTACGTACCCAGGATTATACAAGAAAGGGTAAAAATGAAGGAATTGTGGAATACCTGATTTTTGGTCCATTCCGACTTCCAAAGCAGTTTTCACCATCCAAACGAGCATCGTTCTCCCGAGACAGTTGAGGAAGTTGTTCACCGTCCTTCAGTCTAGGCCTTTCTATAGTTTTCTCAATCATGAGCTCTCTTAACAGGTCAGAGAACTTTATGCTCGTGAATGATCTGAGTAACTGCAGGAGACCTTAACCTTTGTATAGCTTCCATATCGGGCTTCCCCATCACAAGGCCGATATGGACCAGGTCCATACTGAAAGGGATCCATTTTTCTCCCGAACTTCGACCTATTAAATTAGATCATTTATTTGGTCACTTTATTACCTTTATCTGGATTGAATTAAGTAACTTAACTGGTAATTTATTAAAAACCAAAATTACAATTAATAATTGTCCATGTAAAAAGAGAAAGACAAAAATGCCCTTAACTTTAAAGGCAAAAATGTCTAATAATCTCCCCCTTGGACAATTATTAATTGCAGTTTTGTCAAGTTCAAAACAATTAAAAATTCAGTTAAGTTACGTTACTGAATTGATACCAATTTTAAAATAATATTCGATCTAAAGGTAATGGAAGTCCAACATTTTATCCTGCAAGGTTTTTAATACCAAAAAAATAAAACACATGTGTCATATGCGACACAGATCCAATATAATCACGAATATCTAATACCTCACTAATATAAACGGGAAAATAGAGTTTGGTAAACTACGATGATACCTGTATGATCTAAAATATATCATCTTCGTTTGTAGGTCTCGATTTCTCTAACTTTATGTTAAACTGCATCTGCTAAACTACAACAGAGAAATCCTGTAGTCTCTCAATGGATGCTAAACAACATTAGAAAATATGTTGTCCAACTAAATGGTAAATAGCATTAGAGAACTCCTTTATGGGATCAAAACCTCATATCCCTCTATGTCATATGGAACTTTAAGGATATCCATACAAACTTTATGTGTTTAATGATATAGACACAAGGTCAATCTTTATATATGCCCTATGACCTTTAAAATTCTTGAGATTAACACAATTCTTAAGACTTCCATATGTATTATGACTATATACAAAAAGCAATTATTACTGAGGATAAAAGAAAATGATCATTTTCATTAACAAATAACCATAATGTCATAATTCATTAAAATATACAAAATATTAAGGAGCAAATACAAGGATCCCTAACTAGTGTTGTCTAAGGACTTTAACACGCCCATATTGGATACATGTCTGACAAACACTAATGGGCGAAGTCCTTTAGTCAAGGGATCAACTAACATTTCCTCAGTCCTGATGTGCTCCACTTCAACGTCACCCTTCTGAATCAACTCCTTTATGGTCAAATATTTGACCTCCAAATGCTTAGAGCCTGTGATATTCTTGTTGTTATTACTGAACAACACTGCAGCAAGATTATCACAACACAAGGGAATGGGTCTGGCTATCAAATCCACCACAGACAACTTAGAAATCAAGTTTTTGAGCTAAACCACCTACATAGCAGCTCCATAACATGCAACAAACTCTGCATGCATGGTAGAGGAAGTTACCAGTGTCTATTTGACACTCTTCAACGATACTGCACCATTTTCCATCATAAAGATGTATCTTGATGTAGATTTGCGATCATCTGGACACATAGTAAAATCGGAGTCCGTATACCATATGAGGATCAAATTGTTGAACTTTCTGTATATCAACGAATAATCCTTAGTACCCTTTAGATATTTCAACACATGTTTGACTGCATACCGATGGTCCATACTTGGGTTTGCCTGATATCGACCTAGCAGTCCAAAAAAAATGCAATGTCCGATCTAGTGCACACCTGTGCATACATCAGGCTACTTACTGCACTCGAGTATGGAATATTCCTCATAACCTCTCTCTTAACTTCATTCTCTGGACACTGTGTCAAAAAAAATTTATCTCCGCGAGAGATAGGTGCTACAATAAGTCTACAATCAGCCATATTAAACCTTTGTAGCACTCGCTCGATGTATGCATTTTGCGAGAGGCTCAATGTGTGTTGAGATCTGTATCGATGAATCTGTATACTGAGGAAACAAAATGCTTCACCTAAATCCATCATGTCAAAATGTTTGGCTAAAAGTTACTTTACTTCGTGCAACATGGTCAAATCATTTGACGCGAGCAAGATATCATCGACATAAAGAAGTATAAAGATGACTTTGCTCCCCCTGACCTTATAGTATAAGCATCTTTCGACTTTGTTTTCTACAAAGCCAAATAAGGTCAAAACCTCATCAAACTTTAAGTACCATTGTCGGGAAGCTTGCTTCAAACCGTATATAGATTTATTCAACTTACAAACTTTTTCAGTTGCTTCTTGATCCTGAAAACCTTCAGGTTGCTCCATATAGATCTCCTCATAAAGGTCACCATTCAGGAAAGTGGTTTTAACGTCCATATCATAATGAGCTATTATCACCATCATCACTCTAAATGCATCCTTCGAGGATACAGGAGAGAATGTAACATTAAAGTCAACTCCTTCTCTATGAGAAAATACCCTGGCAACAAGACACACCTTAAACTACTCAACTTGACCCTGTGTGTTCTTCTTGATCTTAAATAGCCACTTACAACTGACAAGTCTGCAATGTTGAGGTAAATCAACAAGCTCCCACACCTTATTATACCTCATAAATTGCATCTCATCCTTCATTACCTCCCACAACATATTCACATGAGGTTCAGAAATAGCTTCTGTAAAAGTCACTGGATCCACAACATGTCCTATATAGTCTTGTTCACCTAAATAGACTATGTAGTCCGATGAGATAGTAGGTCGCCTCTCTCTGGTAGATCTGCACAACTGCATAAGCTGTTGCACCTTAGAAACCTCTTCCTAAATAGGAGTAGGTTCCTGTACCTACATAGGCATGATACCCAAGCCTTCATCCACCGGAACCGACTGTATGAGAGGTTATACAATAATTATAGTATCCATCATACTATCTACGGGAGGATGCGAAGATCCTCCTTCATCGTAGACATCGTGTTCCAGAAACTCCGTCGTCTGTGATTCCAATATTCTGGCTCCCCCTTCTCTATAGAAAAATCTATAACCCTTAGAGTGGTTGGGATAACCAACTAGATAGCAACGAGTCGAATGAGATTGCAATTTACTTTCATGAGGATTATACAACTTTACCTCAGTAGGGCAGCCCCACACTCGAATGTGTGCAAGACTTGGCTTCCTTCCAACCTAAAGTTCAAAAGGCGTCTTTGATACTGACTTGCGCGGGACTCTGTTCAAAATGTATAATGTTGTCTTGATGGCTTCACCCCAAAAGTATTCAGGTAGGTTAGTCCTGCTCTGCATTAACCTCATCATATCCTTTAGGGTGCGATTACGCCTTTCGCCTATATCATTTTGCTCAGGACTACCTAGCATAATGAATTGAGCCACTATTCCAGCTGATTCCAAATACTTGGCAAACAAACCTTTTCTTGTCCTGCAACTCCATGTTTGCTATAGTATTCCCCTCCTTTATCAGATCTGACAATCTTTATTGATTTTTCCAACTGGTTCTTAACTTCAGTCTTACAGATCTTGAACTTATCAAGAACTTTAGACTTCTCTTTAAGCAAGAACACATAACCATAACGGGAATAATCATCTATAAATGTCAGAAAGTGCCTAGCACTGCATAACGTGACTGTATAAGGACCACTGACATCTATATGTATGAGGTCTAATAAACCAGAAGTACGAGTTGACCATTTTTTCTTTATCTTGGTCATTTTACCCCTATAACAATCGACACATGTCTCTAGATCACTGAAGTCCAGAGTTGGGAGAATGTTATCCTTTATCAATCTCTCGACCCTTTCCCTAGAAATGTGGCCAAGACATTTATGCCACAATATGTACGATGTTTCTTTTATGAAGGTTCTCTTTCGAGTAACAAGTTTAGCAACGTATGAAGAGGCATACATTTCATTAGGATTAAGAAACATTCAATATAATCTATATGATAAGAAGTTAGGACCGATATGTTTTGTTTTGATAGAAATATTTACGACTGTATTATCAAATATAAAACGAAAAGCTTCTTTATCTAAAACTGATATAGAGATCAGATTCCGTCTAAAAGATAGTATATAAAATGTGTCCCATAAAACCAGTACAAACCCTGTATCAAGGTTTAATCCTACATCTCCTACGTACAAAATGTCTACCTCTTCATTATTGCCGACCATCAACTTCTCCTCCCCTTTGGTTGACCTTCTCTTATATCTGAATCCCTACATTGTGGAAGTAACATGGTTAGAAGCTCTACTATCTAACCACCAAGAACTTGATGTGGTTATAGCAACATTTGATTTATAAATCATGAAGGCCGAGGAGTTACTTGACAAATCTTGTTTGACCAACCACAACTTGTACTTCTTGCACTCAGACTTCCTATATCCCTTCTTCTTGCAGAAGAAGCATCTCATCTTCTTAAGGTCATGTGGGCCCTTCACAATTCTGGACTACCCACTCTGATTCTGAGGCGAGGGTTTGGATTTCTTACCCTTATCCTTACCTTTAGACTGCTGGAGTTTAGCCTTCCCTTTACCTTTCGCGGCCACATACATAGCTGAATGAGAAGAGCTCCTGATCTTTTGTTATGTTGTAGCACACCAGGAAATTAAAGCATTAACATCCCAGTTCTCATCCTAAGAGATGTAGGAGGTGGCCAACATCTCAAAATCCTTAAGAAGAGTATTTAGTGCCAAATGCACTATTAGCAAGTCCTGAATTATTCTATCTAATGACTTCAGCCTACTCTGAAGGTGCACCATCTGGATGATATATTCTCGGACGCCTCCCACTCCAGTGTACCTCATGGAGAAAAGTTCCTTGATCAAGGCACTCTGCTCAGCATGAGAAGAGACCTTGTACCTCTGGGATATACTATCCATGAACTCACGAGTTATTTTCGTGTTCGACAATCCACTCAACAGATGATCCGATATCAACCTCCTAATGGTCAAATAGCACAGTCTATTTGACCTTTCCCAGGTTGCCATTGTAGCTTTGTCAGCTTCCAAGCTGACATCTGTAAATGGGGAAGGCCTCGCTATATGTATGGCCATACTGATATCCGCTATCTCCAATGTGAAATCTATGCCCTTCTTCGACTTCTTGAAGTTGAAATCGTTCAAGGTTTCAATAGTGATAGCATTATTGTTGACTGAGAAGGTGACTGAAGAATAGAAAAGACAATGTTAAAACAGTATAAATGCAGGATAACAACAATACTCAAAGCATTAAAGCATCTCTTTTGAGAATCTATTCACACATATTATAAATCACTTTTGGGTTGAATATATAATATATGCAATCAAATTCTCACATAAAAGTGATCAAAGTACAAACCATCAACTCTCATAATACTACCACCTTTGGGTGAATAGACCATTTACGCAACAACTTTGCTATATCAAATGCCTTTATGAACATCTCAAAACATTATATAAGGTCAACACCTTTGGGCAGAATAACCAAACATAAGGTCAGAGACATCCCCAAACATATTAGCAAATTAATCTAAAATACTGACTTAAAAGGCCACTTTGGTGACTACATTCTCATCAGTATTTTAAAAAGTCCACACACACAAGGGATACAACTTTATGTCATCCTCACATTCTATATGGGCATAATGCATGTGAAAATCAGTCGAAAATGAAGAAACCAGATTCACAATCAATTAATCACATATTAACACTGAAAACATTGTCTTTAAACTTTATTTGAGAATTAAAAAAAACAAAATATCTCAATCGGAGTATTTATCGTACTTTCCGAATACCAAACCTACTGCACGAGACATTAGACCTTAAGTGTCTCCCTCATGTGTTGTTCGAAGTACGAAAATACACTCAAATTTTGCTTTGAAAAGTTTTAAAACTTTTATGGAATTGAATTACCAACGTAATAAATCCAGAAAAATTTAAAAACTATTTAAAATTTTTCCCAAACCCGGAAACTGATCCAAAAGGATTCGGGGCACCTTTAAAAGAATTTTGAAAATGTTACTTTTTTTAAAAATAATATAGCATAGGCCGTACGACTGATGTCATGCCAATGTGGCAACCCACGTCAGCGCGCGTGCCTTGCACACTCGGGAGCAGACGCGCGCACCAACGACCTAACATATGTTTGACATGTGCCAGCCACGCGCACATGCGCAGCCACTATACGGAGATCCGACGGTCCACGTGTCGTGTCGGATACGGCACGTGTCATGCACGCGCCCGCGATTCGATGCCTGTGGGAGCACGCGCCACGCGTGTCCCCCGTCCTACAGTGCCACTTAGAGAGACGTGATTGGCGCGTGCAACGCACACACTAATCGTACCGCCTTTTCCCCCACTCCTGTAGCAACGTCTGGCGCATGCAACACATGCCGGATATGGAGGGCAATTTCCAACAACCCGAAAGTCACTTTTTCACTCCATTTGGCCCATTTTCGACCCGTTTTTCGTAGTTAACCTTATGTATACTACTTTTACGTAATTATTTACGTTAAAAAGTTGAAAAACGAATAAAAAAGAAGAAAACTGTAATGAATGGAAACCAAAAAACTTCCGTTTTCCGTCAATTTAATCACGTAACGGCTCTGATACCACGTGTAATACGTAACATAGACCCTATTACGTACCCAGGATCATACAAGAAAGGGTAAAAATGAAGGAATTGTGGAATACCTGATTTCGGGTCCATTCTGACTTCCGAAGCAGTTTTTGTCATCCAAACGAGCACGATTCTCCTGGGACAATTGAGGAAGTTGTTCACCGTCCTTCGGTTTAGGTCTTTCTACAGTTTCCTTAATCATGAGCTCTCTTAATGGGTCAGAGAACTTTATGCTCGTGAATGATCTGAGTAACTGTAGGAGACCTTAACCTTTATATAACTTCCATATTGAGCTTCCTTATCACAAGGCCGATATGAACTAAGTCTACACTGAAAAGGATTCATTTTCTTCCCGGACTTTATCCCATTAAATTAGATCATTTATTAAGCTACTTTATTACCTTTATTTGAATTGAATTATGTAACTTAACCTGTAATTTATTAAAAACTAAAAATATAATTAATAATTGTCCATTTAAAAAGAGAAAGACAAAAATGACCTTAACCTTAAGGGCAAAAATGTCTAACAGCAAGTTGTTCCAAAAATTACGATTTAGGTGTGAGAGTCAAGAAATACGCTGAAGCTTTCTCCAAAATCCAAACGACATCTTTTAATTTACTATAATACGACATCGTATCATATACGGAGTGAGAAATATAAATAGGTTGACCATATTAGAGAGTTGTTAATAAATATGTTATTTTCCTCAATTATAATAAACATATGCTCTTTTTATATATCACAAAAGAGTTATTGCTTCTAATGTTATTCTATTGGTGAAATCACTAATTCTAATTGTAATTCCTAAATATTCGCATTTTTAATAAATAAATACAAATACAAGAAATTGATTCCAACATATAACGACAAAAAAAGAAAATTTTTTTAGGTTATTTTAATAATAGCTTTCTTTCCTTGATAAATTGGACACCTCCCTCGTCTTCTTCTGATTCTGGAACCTGGACAGCCTCCTCTTCCTTACCTACATTCGCTCTCCGAAAACTTTCTGATAACTCGCCGGTGGGTCTTGCGTTTGTCTTCAGCTGTTTACTTGCCATCGGCCTGGTATGCTTCTTCTCTAGCTTCTCTCTTTCCTTTCTTACCGTTGTCCTCTTTGTTTGCAATCCTCCATCGCTGTCGCTTAATGTGGCTGAATAATGTTACAGCTCCATGCTTGTTTAAGTCTATATGTTCGACGTTTAAGCGATTTTTGTAATTTGATTTATGTTTATTCAATTTAGGGTTTAAGACTTGGGATAATGTATCGGAAACAATAGTCGTCTTTTAAACGTTATCCTCTCTTTGTTATGCACGAGATGTGTCTTTAGCCTTTCTTCGTAAGCCAATCGTAATGAAAGACTAGAATTTATATATTTTATAACATGAACTTCGTTTGAAGTAATTATTTGAAATAGAACGCATGTGACAGGGGATCAGTAGACTCAGTTCGAAGGAATTGTTAGCAACTAGGCTGTTTTTGTCCTTGCTACTCTCAGATATAGAACTATTAACTACGTGTAGCATATACAATGACTAAATCCGTAATGTCACATCTTGCGACATTGTTTTGCAGACTTTTCTTGTCTCTTAGGTTCTGTTAGCAATGTTATTTATTTGAATGGGACAGAAATGATGACAAATTTTAATAACTGATTTATGTCCTTAGCTAACCAGAGGGACTAAGAATGGATCCACAACCTGAGCCTGTGAGTTACATCTGCGGAGGTATGGGGTTTAAGATTTTGCTTGCAACTTCTGTTAGTTGGCTTATACTTGGACACTTCTACATGACGAGTCCCTCTTGTTTCCAGTCACTATGACAATAATTAGAGAAACAGGTGGTTCCAAAATTTGAATATGGTTAATTTGTTTGTGTAGATTGTGGGATGGAGAACACTTTGAAGCCAGGAGATGTCATCCAATGCCGTGAGTGTGGTTACCGTATTCTGTATAAGAAGCGCACCCGCCGAAGTAAGTATATACCCTTTTGTTCTCTTCTTTAACATAATAAGATCCCTCCTGGATTTGGTCTTGGGAGCCCATTGTTAAATTTTCAGATACTGAACTAAATATGTCATGAGGCCATTTAGTTGGACTCAATGTTTGTCAATCTATTTGTTATTGTTAGGATGCCCTGAGTTGGGCATAATTTGCCCTTCATGATGATGTTGCAAAGAAGGATGTCCAACACCTTAATATAATAAATCTGTATAAATTAATAACCTTTTATTAGATAATTAAGGGTTTATAGTCCGAAATTGAGCTAATAAGTTAAAACATTAATTATCTATTAATTAATGCCTCTTTTAATTAATGCATTTTATATGGTTTCAACATTGTTAATTTATGGAGGTTTTAGTATATGTGCTTTGCTTTTCCACTTTGTTTGGCTAAGAAATCGGTTGTCCTCTTTATGCAAGTACAGAGATGGGGATGGAAATCATTTAGTTAGTGAAAGTCTTAATATTTGTTTCAAGATTGATTGTGCATTCAGAGCTCCATAAAGAACTATAAGTTCTGACTTGAGGATTATCTCCATAAGGTGAAACTTAAGTTGAATACCTGTGGTAGGTAGAATAAGCTTCTTTAAATCGTCATGAACATGCGACAAATGTACCGAAATGTGTAGCTTTTTCAAAAATATTTCCAGTGTACGTGATGCAATGCGCACGTTACAGTTGGATAGTTAATGGATTGACGGAATTTCAAGTTCTATTATTGGTTTGCTGTGAACTTGACGTCTTTATGAAATGTTTGGTTTTTTGTTATTCAGACTGATATTATCCCTTCTTACCGTTTTGAAACTGCAGAATGGGAACGATTAACATAGAATTTTGTGTTAAAAGAACACTCATTAACATAGAATTTTGTGTCTTGCAGTTGTTCAGTACGAGGCACGCTGAAATTGGGGTGATAATCTTGGATTTTGCGTATAGAAGCAATGAAACTTCTTACGAATGCCACTGGTGTTTCTGATATAATTATATGTAGCAAGTAAACCATAGGACTGGTATTTTTGTGTCGGGGACCAGCCCAGCCCTTTTAAAAGTTATAAATAATTTCATTTTGTAATCAGTAATTTGGAGCGTGTGCTTTCGAGTGTGGCCTTGTGCATGTTGAGATGAATGGGATCATGGTTGAACCAGCATCACCTTTTAGAAGATATTCTCTTGACTAATAGAAGAAAAGGATGAGGAAAATTACATGCAAGAACTTGTGGACTCTGCTTTGATGCACCGAAGGGACAAAAAAGTCATGAATTATTCAATGAATCGCGTATCATCAGTATTGATACGAAGTAATTCGCGAAGCAGGCAAATTAAAATTTAGTCATTTATCACCAATTCGGCTTCAGTTAGACAAAAATGTCCTTAGCATTTTCAATTTTCAAAAAATGATTTAAACTGTAATTATATTCCATTAAAAGGGATAAAAATATGAGTAGGTACATAAATTTTATGTTCTATTCGTTTATTCCATTGTTTACATGTATTATATAATGTAAAGGAATGCATTTAACTACTTAAGAAAGGAGTCTATAATCGATCTACGTGTCTTTTATTTTTTCTTTTAATTTAATGTAGAAGAATATCAGAAGAAGCGCATCAGGATTCTGTTATCCATATGTTTGTCAGGTCATTAAATGGTTGCCACATAAGTTGCAGCCGAAACAGCAACTAGCTTGCACAGATGGATGTTGCAAGCCGATCTCTTTCCCATGCCAAGTTTCCACCTATCTTTCACTCTAAACCCTCCATTCTTGCCTCCAGTCCCATCTCACTGCACTCCACTAGTACCCATTTCTCACAGCTTGTAAGAGCTGGGATTCAAGTCAGGAAGCAGAAGAGTTTTGGAGGGATACATGCTAGTTCTGAGTCAGCAAGCACAGCCTCTGCTATCGAAGACAGATGGCTTCTTGTACCCGCTGGTCAGTGAGTGATGGAATGCAAAATTTTTAGGGAACTTTTTGCAGAATGGAATTGTTTGTGCAAAAGGGTTCTTTTCACTTTGGAATTGAGTTGGTGGTTCTTCCGAGATTTATTTAGGATTCAATGTGTTGTGTAGTTTCATTATTTCTTGTCTATGTGATTTGAAGTTGGCCCAGCAAAGTCAGGAATGAATTTGATTCTGTGATCTCATGCTCGGCAGCCCCTTTTGGAGCTATCACAGCCTTTCTTCAAAGTCATCATAGAGATCCTTGAGTCTGATGTTGCTAGCTTAATAACAACAACCATTAATTGTTACAGAAATCGTAAATAACAAAAGATTTTGAAACAAATCTGCTGTTGCTTCAGAGTCAGGAGTGTACCAACTCCCTCCAAGTGATCTTACAGGAAATGGGATGAGAATAGCGAGTGAAAATGTGGGCAACTGGAGAGATAATTGAAATTTCTCATTTCCTTTCTTCTCTAGGGCTTATAGATTGCTTCTTCAGGGTCGTCATCTTTCCCAAATTTTGTGGGGAAAGTTGCACGGTCTGCATAATATGTTTGTGATGTGCCTGACTCTCTTATAATGCTTGTTTTTGTGGTCTGTTGCAATCCTTCGAATTCTGATATCCTCATTCCAAGTCAGGAAATAACCTTCATTTGATGTGGCTCTAAATTTACAGGTGATGGAGATTCTCGTCACATAGGTTATAAGGTTGAAATGCCAGGCGTATATGAAATTGCTTGTGTGAGTCCTCCCACATTTAGGAAAGTCATATATCATTCAACACAAACTCATTAAATCTATAATATTTCTTTTTTATTGAAAAATCAAGAGTGAGGTGACTGTCGGGCGGCTTCCCGAGAAGGCAGACATTGTGATTCCAGTTGCTACTGGTAATTCATGGTTAACCCTTTTAAATAACCACCATTACTTCTCCATACCATTTGTCAGCAAGTTTACGCTTAGGATTGGATCATCATATTACTATTTCATTGTCTCAGTATCTGCTCTGCATGCCCGCATCCAGAAGAAGGAAGGAAATCTTCTGGTCACTGATCTGGACAGTACTAATGGGACATTCGTCAATGAGAAGCGATTAAGACCTGGAGTTTTAGCTACTGTACCATCTGGAAGTTATATCGTATTTGGTACCTTTCTCTATTCAACTGAAGTGGCTGGCTACTATTGACAATCTCTTTATTTTTCTTACTTCCTGGGTCCTTGCGTAGACATGCTCTTATTTCCTTATCACATTCAGAAGATGAAAGTGGGGATACATAGATTATAAACATGCTAGGAACTGCAGAATTGAGGATCACAGGAACCACAACCTTCACTACATTCACAGGCATGCATTGCCAATCATGCACTTTCAGTTTTATTTGTATAATATCTCAAAATTTATATACTCGATTGCATTAAGATTAGTGTTTCTTCACAAGTAATCTAGGTCAATGCCACCAACTAGCCATACCATGCTTGATAGTTTCATAATTGAGGACCACTAAGATTATGACATTGAGGTTGAAGGAGCTAAGGGCTAAACTTCCAAGCAACTCATATTGCTCTATGTCAATTTTAGGCCTGATTCTATGCCATAGAATTACTGTAATCAGATCTACTGCTATGTGTGTTCCTATTAAAAAGTTTACCGGTAGAGAACATAGAACTTAAGATCTGCTGTATAAGTTGAACTTGTATGGACGTGATTTGTCAATTCAACTACTAGTCGCTGAGCTTCTTTTGTCATCACTTGCTTAAATTATGATTTCATTTGTAGGGGATATTCATCTAGCAATGTTTCGTGCCTCCAAGGTTGAGAAAGTGGAAGCTTCAACCATACCTGAAGAAGCTAAGAATGAAGCAGAGACCGAAAGCCCGACTGAGAGCAGCAGTCCAAGTTAAACTCCCAACTGCGTTTTCGGCTGATCGAATAATCAGCGAAAGAGCTAATAAGCTTACACTGTCTAATCCTTCTCAATGCCTTATCAATAAAAGTTGAGACAGATTAAGTTTAGCCGTACGGATGTTTGATTCCGTTTTAAACTGTTGCTGATTCAGAGTTTTTTGTTCGGATAAATTGAATTGATATGATATCATTTTCATCAAATGATAAATAAGCAAAACGAAAAGTAATGGAGCTAGAAACACATCTTAAACTCCCCAAGGCAGAAAGCAGACATTTGTTGCCCCTTCTCACAAAGCAAATCCATCAGCTTTAAGATCTATTTCAAATATATCAACTTCACAAGCTTTACCCAAAATATAACCCAACACAACAAAATTTTGATTTCATGAATGTTTGTATACCAGCAGAATTGAATCCAGTAACCTTTATCGTCTTCGCATTCCACGTCCACGACCTCCTCCTCGCCCTCTGCCAGCCATTGCACTTGCAGCAGCTTCTCCCTGGGCGCTTTCAGACTGCATAGTTAAGAGAGTAGAGATCAAACAGCTGCAAATTACAAGTGCTATATGCGTAGTACCTGACTGAGGTGAAGTGCAAAATACCATCAAAAGAAAGGAAGGATATGCAGCAACTTTTCAAGGATCATTTTGACAGGATAGATAGAAAGCATTGTACACGTTAATATAAGTAGATATAAATATTGCCCTTGCAGCCTTTACCTTGGGGTTCTTGACTGTCTCATCCACACTTAAAACAAGACATGCAGCCTCAGTTGCAGCATTTATGGCATTGATCTATAACAAGAGCTCACAGAATTAGGGTAAATAAAATCAGCAAAAGGAAATTCCTTGTTCACTAAGACTTGTGATCAAAAGAAGAAAAAAAGAAAAAACCTTGACAACTGCTGGCTCCCAAACGAATTTGGCAAATGAATCTGCAATTCCACCTGTGTTAATATCCACACCATAAGGTGCACCCTCCCCTGTTAAAAAGCTCAAAAGGTCAACTATTATAAATTAAACACAAAGTCACCAAACCAATGTCCTATTAAAATAATTATCGCAAACCCTTTTATCAGGAGACACTGTACTACCTTAAATCAAGATATATAAAAAATTAAGACAGGTGGCACAGTGAAATACACCTAAGAGAAATAAAGAACATACCAGATGGAAATGCATGTTTCTGCCTCAACTTGTTTAAGACGTCAGTAGCATCAAAACCAGCATTATCACATAATTGTCGTGGGATAACCTACATATGATGAAGACCTTAAACTGACAAATTCCATTATAATACCTACACTTATGACAATCAAATCAAACTTAATAATCAGTAATATTGCAGCCCCTTCCACATATCAACACTTAATTATAGCAATTCAGCTCATAAAAGGGCAGTCATAGATTGTGTCAAGCAGCAGAATGTACAGACTACTACTACTCACTTCAAGCGCTTTTGCATAAGAATTAATAAAGAGCTGAGACTTCCCAGCTATTGTGCGAGCATGCTGCCTCAAGTGGCGACTTACGTCCATCTGTCATCAGAAAACATACATGTTACAAACCAGGTGATACATGCACCATGATATAATAACTTTAAGCATAAACCATACATCAATAGCACCACCACCAGCAACTACGGTTGAGTTCTTCAAAGCTCTTCTAACTATCATGATTGCATCATGTAAACTCCGTTCAGCTTCCTCAATGAACTGATGATGACATGAAACCAAAATGAACATTGGGAATAACAACAGAGAACCAACAATCCAGTGCTTCAATTAGTAACAAACCTGATCAGCCCCACCACGCAGAACAATAGTAGCTGTTCTTCCAGAAGGGCATCCACTAAATATGTTAAACCTCTCATTTCCAACTTGCCTTTCCTCAAACACGTCACAAGTTCCAAGAACCTTTAGACCAAACGACAAAACAACAATGCAGGGGGTCAGAAACAAAGAATGCTTTTACAAAAAAATGAACAGCAGGCATAACTTAGAAACCATTATGCACTTTCAAAGAAAAAAAATATTGACCTCATCAATTACGTTGTTGACAGTTGTTTGCACAGCTCCACCAGTTGCTGCAGCAACTCTATGTAAATCTTCTTCGGCTACACGCCCAGCGCAAAAGATATCTCGATCCGCAAAATACTGCAATAAAAAAATGCATTTAAAAGACATCTAAATAGAGTCAAAAGAACACGGTGAAGATCAATGCCGTCAGTAGAACTTCATCTTGTCAAAACTTAACATCTTCCTAAGCATTCTATGCATAGCAATAACTCAAAGACCTCAAAAAAAGAGTCTCCATGACAAAGAGCAGTCAGAAAATACAAAAATACAGAACAACTACAAAAGGTAGTTAAGATTTAATAACAGTAAAATTAATCTCATTTAATAAATCTGAATTGAAACAATTGTTTGATCACTGGTCTTTTTCTCTTACAATTTTCTTAATGTAAGGGCATTAAATTATTGCTAAATCCAAGCTCATTTGCATATTCTTTGAAAAATACAATAATGAAGGGGAGTCACCTGTGTTGCTAAATCACCAATAGCAAGACGTGAAAGGACAATTTTAGCCCCACTCTGCACACATTTATCCAATTTGTCATAAATGATATTCCACTCTGCATCGACAATTGACTGATACTGTGCTGGGTCTGATAGCCTGAAAGTACGGAAAAATGGTAGTTAAGTCTTAACCCAACCAGTTCTCACTAATAAATATAAATCTAAGGAAAAAAAAAAAAAGCCTAGTACCTTATTTCTGCATTTTCTTTCTCAGATTTCAGCTCCAGCTCAATGTTCAATAGAAGTATCTTGGGATTTACAAATTTCTTTGGTTGTTGCTCAAACCCAGCATATGAAAATGTCTTCTTAAAAGCAACTCCATTCACTCGAAAAGAATCTCGCATAGTACCACCTGGTACCTGAAGGGTAGAACAAATCACAAACAATCTGAAATTTTATGATCTTTAATGTTTTGCTTAGCTCAGCAAAGCCATTTCCATGAAAAAAAGTAAAGGCAAGGAAATACAATTGGGAAGATAATGAAAAGATAAAGAAGTGAAGCAAATAACGTCATGTTGGAGTTCCTTTTCAAAATTTCAAGTAGATTAAAGACTGCTCATCACATATTTCTGTACATAAAAGGGCCAAAGGGAAGATGGTGACTCAAACGAGAAGGCAAGGCCATAAAGAAACTGAAGCTATGCAAGCAATCGTACCTTCTTTATTCCAATCATATTCAGTCTATCGTCATTCCCAATAGCAATTACAGCATCTACTACCATGGATGCAAAGAACTCTTTCTCCCCACCAATAAGTTTTGAAGAAAGTGTTGTAAAAGCACATTTGGCCAGTAAGGTTTTCTTTTCTTCTAGACTCTTCCCTTCTATGCTAACAGCCAGTTCTTTCACCTTCTCAATTGCCTATATGAATTCCAAAATCAGTATTGGAAGGAAATCCAAACCCAACATCGCAGCCACATACAAAATTGGGGGAGAAACACATACTAAATAGCCTGCTGTTCTATAACTGCGAATCAAATTTTGAGGTTGGACTCCGTCTTCTACGAAAGGTTTTGCTTCTTTCAAAAACTCAGCTGCAAGTAGAACAACTGTTGTAGTTCCATCACCAACCTAGGAATGCAAAGTGAATGGTCAACCAATTTAAACATTTGTCCATTATAATTCTCAAGGAAGACTAAGCAAGTTACATAGTACACAAACAATTCTCCACTAAAAGATCCAAATATTCAATACCCAGTAAAAAATACATAATTTTAAGTTTCCTCAAATAAAAAAAAGGAAAAGACTTCAAAATAGATGGTGACCTCGGAGTCCTGGGACTGGGCAATGTCCACGAGAATCTTGGCGGCTGGATGAACAATATCGAGCAACTTCATAATGGTGGCGCCGTCATTGGAAATGGTGACATTACCCTTATCGTCGTGGATGAGCTTGTCCATCCCTCTGGGTCCTAGCGTCGTCCTCACCACATCCGCGACAGCCGTGCAGGCGTTTATGTTGCTCACCAGCTGCGCCTTCCCTTGGGATGTGTCGGTCCCTTCCTTCAATAATATAATCTGCGGTTGCTGCAACACACAATATACATTGAGACCAAGAAATAAATCAGTATCACAAACCAAAAGTATAATCTTCTCAAACTCACGATCATCTAGTCTACTTTGCTCACCATCATAGCCGCCATTGATCTAGTGTACTCAGTTCAAGGAGTACAGGAAGAGATTAGAGAGTGCGGAGAGAGATTGCAGTGGAGGTGTTAGGGCTTAAGTTCCAACTCCAAGTCAGGAAGGTTCAAGACGATGCGGGGCGTTTAGAACTGCGTGTTTGTGCTTTTTATATGGCTATTGCTAAAAATAAAGAGAGACTTGTAAAATAGCTCTCTTGCGCTGATGTCCCTTTTGTTGTCTCATTCTTCCGTTTCTATCTACTTCTGATGATTCACACCACCGAGAGCACGATTCAATCACGACCGCATTAACGCAAAAACCCATGAATCTTTTCATGTAGACGTCAAAACCATGGATTTCTCGTACCTCCAGGCCAGGTCAACACCGAACAACACCTACTTCCCGCTCCACCGGGCGCAGCTCCACCCCCGCATGCAATACCCGTCTCCACCTCCGCCTCCGAAATCAAAAACCCAGAGATGTCTTGTCTTTTTAGCCTCACTCTTCACAATCCCTTTTCTCTTCTACCTCTTGTCCACTGCTCGCAAGATACACCAGTCCTCCAAATTCTCCGAACCCAAGTCGCAGTTTTTCGGTGTCGTCCTTGATTGTGGTCTCCCCGGGTGTGGGGTCCGCGTCTATGAGCTCCTTAGTGAGGGAAATATCCCTTTTAGTGATGGGCAGTTGCCGTTGATTGTTGGGTCGACTAAGGTTCGGCCTGGACTAGGTGGGGACCTGGAGAATGAGGGGTATGTGATTGAGGGATTGATTGATTTTGCCAAAAGATGGGTGCCCAGGAAGGAGTGGGGTCGAACTAGAGTGCAGTTGTTGGTATCCGGTGGTGGAAATTTTGGATCTTTGGTATTGGAGAGGGTGCTGGAGTCTTGTAGGGAGGTTTTGAGGAAGTCCGGTTTTAGTTTCAAGGATCAGTGGGCACGAATTATTGAAGGTAAATTTGTAGAAAACTTACGTTGACAATGTTGATATATTTCATTTGAACACAATTAGAGGACTTTTCTTTTGTGGAGGATGGATGTGTTAATTGATACATTCTCTGTATAATTTGCTATGAATTCACTGCCAGATATTTGACATCTTAGAGGTTATATAAGCAGGATATGCTTCATTTGATACTATCCTTTTTATATTTATCCGTTATTTTAGAGTCAGATCTAAGTTTGAAAAGATCGAATCACTATCCCTCTCACTTGCTATGTTCTTCACTGGCTATCTTGTCAGTTTTAGTCGAATATAATCTAGTGAGCTTCATAGGCTGTTATTTTGCTGACTATTCGTCTGTTTCTTTACAGAATTCTTGATTGAGGAAGCTACGTTTGTTCTTATCTTTTTCCATTTATGAAGAGCTCTTCAATGTGCATACGTATAAACTTTTATTGAGTTGAGGAAACAGCCTCTTATGGTTTTGCTAGAAATGCTTTGAAGTGCAGTCACTGTATTAAACAAGATGATTGCTAATCAATTTTTGGATAAGTAAACCTGAGAGGACAAGTTACTGATTTGGTTGTGACTAACATGGATTCATGGACAGATCTACTTATAGCGTTCCAGGAACAAAATTTCATTCTATGTTATATGTATTTATCATTAGTCATTGTCTATTTAAAAATCTACGTGATTGATTCTGACACCCTTGGTATATGATGTCGTGTTCCTCTAAAATGATTAGAATGTTTGTATTATTTCTATAATAGTGGATATCCTCATAACAAGATAAAGGTCCTGTGCTATATCTCTTGTTTTACTAGTTTGATTTAAGAGGTATAATCTTGACGCAGATGAAGAAAAAGGTGGCTATGTTTGGATTGCTGCAAACTATGCACTTGGAAACTTGGGAGGTGATCCTCAAAAAACTGTTGGGATAGTAGAGTTTGGTGGAACTTCTTTGCAGGTTTTTTTCAATCATAAATCTTTGATAAGAACCAATACTCTAGGAGTAGTAACATTGGAAGAGTTATCTGCATTCTGTATCATTTCATCCAATGCAGCCTGGATGAAACATTTATCTTCCTTACTCGTTACACTAAAAAATATCCCTGCACCTCTTTTGAAGTTAAATATGACCTGACCCCTAAAATTTCTGCCCTATTTGTAATACGATTTAAAGACCAACAAGCGCTGAGGTTTGAACTTTCTGGGATTTTATGACCATTTGTTTCCTTTCTTATATGGGTTATGAAAGTTTTTTATTTCACTTTTGACTTTTGGATCTCATGTTATGTGCCATCTAGTGATTCAGGTTAGATAAACATTTTGACAACCTTCTTGTGAGGAGCTATCTTAATTCATCTATTGAATTCTCTAAGATGTTATTTTATTGGAGAATCTTAAAATTATTTGTGCAGTATACATTTGCTTCTGATGAAGTACAAAAGTCACAATCTCTACAAATTATCAGATTGGCTGGAGTTGGTTATGAACTCAAGACACAAACCTTACTTGAATTTGGGCAGGTATTTCCAAAAGTTCAGATTAGTTCAAGTTCGAAATAATGAAACCTTTTAAGTTCCAACCTTCTTGGTATTTGCCAACTTTGATGTATTTGCTTAAAGCCTACCAAGTAAGTAATGTCGTTGGTAGAGTTAGGATCGAAGGGATAATTCAAGAACGAGAAGAAAAAGAAATACTGATTTGTATTTATATTAATTGAGAAATAAGGGTTCCACTGCAACCCTTCCCAAGCCTCAGCCGAATACAAGATATTTCTTAAAAGAAAGATGATAAAAACCCCCTCCTAGATTTCTAGCTCTATATATGTAATATTCCTCCACACGTAACAACCTGCTGCTGCCTAGGTGTCACAATTCGTTATTGGCCACAGCTGTACTACCCCTCTTCCTACGACTATAAACCAATAGGGGACGGTTAGGTGGTCCCTCCTTCAAACTGACAAAGTTACTAACATCCACGGCATTCTCTTGGCCTTCCCCTGCATGGTCGCTAACAGTCGTTTATAGATGTTACGGATGGAAACCAAACCATCATACTTGTTTTGTTTCCAAGTATTGTTTATTTGATAATTAACAATAATTGAGGCAAAGGTGTGAAACTCAAGGGTCTTTGATGTGTGAAAAAGAGGGTAGCTTGGCTGAAACAGATTAGAAACTCAGGAAAGATGACTGAGCATGTGATAACTTATTGCAATTTGGTTTGTCGGAAAGGTGTTTTCAGGGGAAGGATTAGAATTGTTTACTTCAAACTGCTACTGGAAAATGTGATGGAAAACTGTCACCACCTATTGTAGTGATTTGAGATACTAGTTTAATTCTGCAGTTATAGGTCCATATAGTGGTAATATAGTGGAGCTCCATTGCTAAGAAATGACCATTTTGTTGATGCAGGATGCAGCATGGAAATCACTATATGAACTGCATAATACCAGAGAGCTTATGGCTTGTAAGTTTTAATCTGTCATAGCGATTCATTTATTGTATTGTTTTGATCAGCATTCTCTGTAGTTTCCCAGTATGGTTGCATTGTAGTTTAAATTGAATGAAAATGAATCAGAAAGTAAAGTTGACCTATGTGGTTTAAAAAATGGTATTTTGTATGCAGTGGCACATATCTTTCAAAATGTAGTTCCACTTTTATAACATATTTGGCAATTGTACCATTCTCCCAATCTCTTCATACCCACTGAGACTGAGGAAAGCATAACTTGTAATAATCTATATTTTAGGAACAATAAATCATAATTAGAAGTGAGCCATTTTTATATTCATCTTGGTGATTAAAAATGCTCCTATGCTTTGTTGTTATTGTTAAGAGTGATTGTTTTCATGTCAGAAGTTTCAAGATATAGGACTGATTTATCCTAACGTGGTCACCATGAACTGTGTATACCATTAAAGATTCTTGAACTAAAAAAGTTATAGTGTTCAACAGAAGGAGCTTTCTTGTTGGAATATTTCAGGTGAATATATTGCAACATAAATGATCACAAAAAGTTCTTCAACCATTTTTGTTGTCATTGTTTAGAGCATTTGCTTTTTGTGGTCTAACGTTACCATTGTCCAATGCCTGTAATTCGACCTAGGTTTATAATTTCATGTGCTCTTTTTGAATTAACCTTTCAGTACCAAAGTTTGGAAGAGTATATGATGGCAACCCTTGCATTCCCAAAGGGTATCAATTGATATCAAGTAACAGTGAAGCAGAACTTTTCCCATCCAATCCAGTGGGAAACTTTACTGCATGCAGGCTTAAAGCTTTGGAATTTTTGAAGGGTGGGCAAGGTAGCAGCTTTTGCTTATTAATTATGATGGATTGGTTTGGTTTTATTTTTTAACTGTTCTTTTTGGAGTCTCATATAATGTTTATGCGACAGCAGTATCTAAAACCCAAATGGGAAAGTATAATTTGTGTTTAGCAAGTTGTCTGAGACTTGAAGAAATTTATAACAGCATCTGTTGCATAGGAAAATGTGGGGACAAATATTAGCCATTCATTATCCTTATTTTCCAGTTTTCAATTTTTCTTAGCTCATGCATCTTGTATCTTTTCAAATAAATATTAGCTGTCCGAGCAGCATATTCTGATGTATGTGATGGCGTAGAATCAGATACGTAGGACATGGATCACAGATCTATATCATTTTATAGATGGCTCTTCAAGTTGTTGGATTGGAGAGACTAGTATGGGGTTAGATGAATTCATATTTAAGAATGATTGGCTTGCCATTGAAGTGGAAACCAATTTTTTGGGTTATTTCGTATATGATAGTAATTTAGTGAATAAAATTGGCCATGTCGGATATAGATTCAATATGCCACTGGTTTTAATACTGGGCAGATCCCCAAATTGGATGTCTTCCTAGGGATATGGAAGAAAATACTGATTAAATAGAGAAGGCGTTGTGATTGAAATTGAGAACTGCAACTTTGATATTAGGTCTTTTCTAGATTGAAAACAAAATATCAAATTGGAGTCACAGTCTAATATGGGGCAGATATTGCGGCAACTTAAGATAACCATCCTACATTCTTTTTAGCATCTATAATGTCTTTCCTAATACTGATCTTTAAATTGGATAGCATCTTAGATTTTTGAGAGCCTTTAGGCCCTTTATATGACAAGAGGAGTTGAGACATGCTTTTGTTGTGCTTCTTTTTGGATCAGAAAAATGCTTGCGCCCACCTTGCAAAAGTTCTCTCTCTCAATCATTTGAGCTAGATGGAAAGCACACTGCTCGCAAGACCATGTTCTATGCTTCTGAGGTTTGTAAATGTTTACCTTACATAGCCTTTTCACACTTACTATGGACAAGAATTCTCAAGTGAGAAACCCTTATTGTTTCCTATATTTGATATTAATTTTATAGTTTTCTTTAAAGGGGATTAAAGAAGCTCTTGATCAATAAATGCTTAAAGTCATTTGGATTCTTATCGTAAATTCCCGGTACTTGATATTGTTCTACATTCTGTTCCCATTGGTTTTTGCTTATGCTTTTCTTTTTATTTGTCAAATCTTCTGCAGCTTTTTGGGCTGGTCCATACTGGTTCGTTATCAGAACTGGAGGCAGCTGGAAAGCATTATTGTGGAGATGATTGGGAAGACCTGAAAAGCCGATACAGCAATGTTGATGACTTGTATTTATTGAGATATTGTTTCTCTTCAGCATACATGGTAGCACTGTTGCATGACATCCTTGGAGTTGGCATGAATGAGGAGAGGTATGCTGCTCCTTATGGAATTTAGAATATTGGCTTATGACTAAAGGGATCCACTTCAACTTCATGATTTTCAGTCATAATAAGTATGTAGTCTAGTAAGCTTCCCACTAGGTTGTTCTCTTATTCATACAAGCAAGTCATCAAATGGTTAAGAAATATTGAAGTTTCATGGTAAAGATGGTTGGCACCAGAACTAGGTTGACCGATCTAGTTCACCCCGTTGTCTGGGAGATGTTAGGTCAATGATCACTCATAGAGACATGCCTTGCTTACTTGAACGTGAGAATTATGTGAACACCTATTGCTTGCACGACCAGGCCCAAAGTTTTTTCCTGCTTTATACATTCGCTATATCTATTTCTAGGTCTTTACTTCTTATCTGAAAATGATCAAGGAGTTGTTATTTCTTGCAGGATTGGATTTGCAAGTGATACTGGAAGCTATACACGTGACTGGACTCTTGGAGCATTCATCTCCCAGTCAATGACAGAACCCCTTGAATTGGGGAATGAGAATGTTGATGAGATAATTGGAAATGAATCAGTGACATACTTGTCATTATCTGCTTTCCTTTTAATAGCTTTGCTTGGCACATTCTTTGTATTGCAATGGCGAAAACCACAAGTAAAAACAATATATGACTTAGAAAAGGGACGGTACATTGTCACACGTATGCCAAGATGATTTTGTCCTTTTTCTTTACTATTAATCCGTAAATCTCTTCATAAGTGTTGCTGAATTCAACCAATTATTCATAAAATTTATGCATTGAAACTAACAGTTGGACAGTTGCATCAAAAACTCGTGAGAGTGAGTATAAAGTGGTATGGGTTTGGTATCTGAAGTCCTTCATCTTGTTGGCTCATCATCTAACCAGTTGAAGAGCCGTCATCTTACAAACATCTGATGAAGAGCATTCATTTTCAAGAAAAGCAATTAAAGCAAATGGAATAGGCATTTGTCTGTACTTCTTGTGATGAAGAAGGTGTGATGAAGAAGGGTAGCATCGGACCCATAGTTGGCTATGAACTATAAACTATGAACAAAAGGGTAAAATAAAACAGAGTGTTTCTCAACAATCAACAGAATCCCCCGTTACATGCAATGCTAATGGTTACTTTGTCACTCCAAATGTATGGTAATCTTTAGTCCTTAAAAGAGGACATAGTGATTCTGACGTTCTTGTCTAGTTGATCACAATGGGTGTGAGTAAAATCATCTTCTTATAAGCTGGAAATGTGAGATATGCCACTCTTTGTCTTGTATTAATAGCTGAAGTTTAAGATACAATTTTAAGATTCGCTCGTCGTCAAAAGGGATGAATCTGAGTTGAGTTTGTAGCATCTTCCTGTCGAATTCCTAACCAACAGTCATATAATTCTTGTAAACAGGGCATGACCCATGTATCTCCAACCACTTCTCTATATAATTCATGTGAAACCTATGTTTGCAGGGCATTTTCTTAACGTTAACACCAAGTTCCTCCTGTTCCAAACATGAAACGCATGCACCAACTTTACCATTAATATCTTCAATCTTCACACTCGGCATGACCTTTATTGACGCCTTTGAAGCTGGTGGGTCGCCATATTTTGTAGTCAAGTGTCCAGGCCGAGAGTCCAAGCCTTGAGCTCCTTCAATCACCACCATCCTTTGGGTAAATGGGTTGATCAAGATGATTCTTTCACTTCGGTGATTCTTTCTTGTGCATCTTCAAACTTAGGTGGTTCTTTCTTGTGCATCTTCAATTGGGTCCTATGAGTTTCAGTTTGGCTTCTCTCCTACGACAATGGTGGCCATCTCAGGCGAGGCAGTAACACCAACGGTGATAAAACACAATAGAAAAGGCAAAAACAGAGGTAATTGTCCATGCGTCACAATCCTTAAAGTTTAGCTTATTTTGCTTTAAAAGAAGAGACTTTTGAATGTTATAGGAAAATTATGCGTGGAGAATGGTGGAAGTTGTAAGTGTTTTTAAGACATTTATTTTTATTTTTTATTTTTATTTTTATTTTTAAATATTAATTTGACACGTAAGAATGATAATTCACCTAGCAGCCTCGTGACGATAAAGACAAATGACATAATTAAAAGTTGGAATATTATAATAATATATTTTAAATTTTAAGTTAGTAATATAAAATTGAGTAAAGCTCTAAAATTTTTTTCTAATTTATCCTAGAAATAAAGCACAAAGTGATATATGCCAAGGAAGACGATTGCATTTGGCACAGAGGAAGAGGAACTCCAAGCAAATAGGAGAAACGGGCAAGAGAAATGTTAGCATTCCTACCAATTAACAACCCTCCTATGCTACTGCAGAATTCAGACATCGAAGCTGGATGATCACGTTTCTGATGTACAAATGTTCCTGCAGAATTCAGAAGGGTATATCCTGCAGAATTCAGAAGGTATGCCCAACGCTACTTGAGTAAATCCAATAACTATCAGAAATGTAAATACTAACTTAAATCATAAATGTTTTGTTCAGTTGCAACTTTGCTATCTGCAAATTCATGAGCTTCCATTGCCTTGAAATA
>JANSVA010000008.1:6452783-6471090 GCA_025504915.1 Erythroxylum reticulatum | reverse complement strand
AATTTAATACTAATATGTGCGCGTGTGTGGTTGTGATATATTTTGGATCAAGGCCGGACTAGAATTTAAGTTATGCGTTCTTACACCTGTTTGTATTAGACTTAGGGCGTTCTTAACATTTTATAAACCTTAAGAAAATTAAAAAAGGTTTTGTATTTCGCCTTTTTTGTTTTCTATAATGATCAAAAGTAGGCCTTTATAAAAAATAAAAGAGATAAAATAATTACAAAATAAAATAAAATGAGACTTTTTGTTACTTATTTTATTTTTCATGAGATGCTGGGCAGGTGCTCTGCTTGTCCTTGGCCAGAGTCAGGCTTGCTCGGACAATATTATCTTTTTAAACTTAATTTCATATTGGGCATATGTCTTTTCACCGACCTTACAATCAATTGACTAGCTCTAAGTATATGTAAGCTTGAGTAATTAACGGAGAAGAAGAAAGATTAAATGGTACTACTCCATAAAAGGGGGGAAAAAAAATACAATCTGCTACAAATTATTAATAATTCAGCTTTTAACGGCCATTCATAGAATTGGTCACAACATGTGTATTAATGGAGGAATTTGAAATAAATATGAGATCCAACAAACTAGAGAAGACTGTCTCAGAAGAATGTAAGTAGATACGCAGCAAATGGTAGTCCAAGAAAGAGTGCTACAGAAGAGCCTGCAATGCTTGAAGATGATCCTGTCCAGTTTTGCATTTCCACACAAATTTTAATCCACTCGACATCGATGAAGATTGAATTTAAGTGAAGGTAATGTAATGGCATGAACTTAATTGAATCAAATCTCAAATTAACACTGGATTCATATATGATGTGAAGACATTAGTATAGGCATTATTACCTGGTGGCATAGACATTTCACTTGGTGGTGGAGCAGCTACTGGGTTTCTCCCGGCTATCAAACATAAAGACATTTTCATTAGAATTACGTCAAACTAAGATTCTGATTACTTACACTATGTTTAGAATAGGATTATGGGATGGTGTGAAGATATTAGCAGGCTTTATTACCTGGTGGCATAGATATGTAACTTGGTGATGGAGCAGCTACTGGGTATCCCGCGGCTATCAAACATAAAGACATTTTCATTAGAATTAGGTTAAACTAAGATTCTGATAACTTACACTATGTTTAGAATAGGATTATGGGATCAGTATTGCAAAAGTATGGCTTCAGTTCATGCATTGTTATGTCTGGTTTTTACGAGAAGGCAATTAACGAAGAAGAAAACACACGTGTACCTGAGCACAAGCTAAGAGGAGGAGTAGATAAACGACAAATAGGAGGAAGCTTGAGAGCTCTAGCGAGATCAACATTATAACTCTTGAGATCTCCACCTAGTAGTTGGCATAAACAGATGGGGTTGCTGTCCAGCAACCCCGCAAGCTCAGGGCAGCAGTTCTTGTCCGGCACCGTCAAGTTGCTTCCTTCTTGCACAAAGCTCAAGCAGTCCGACATGTTGAACAGCAACGTCATGCAGTCGACTGAGTTCGGCCCCGGAGCCGACGGGCCAAAACCCGGAATGGGTGTCTCGGCCGACGGGCCAAAACCCGGTAAGGGTGTCTCGGCCGACGGGCCAAAACCCTGTAAGGGTGTCTCGGCCGACGGTCCCATGTAGGAGGACGGTGCTTGTGTAGGTTGCTGCGCTGCCGCTACACCGAGGAAAACGGCCGCTACAATGGCGGTCACGAGCAGCCTTACAGTGTACATTTTGGTGAGATGGGAGAGTTAAAAAAGAGTTCTAACGTTTTATAAGGTATTGAAGGTTGTGGGAAAGCAAGATGGGAAAGAAAACCGGAACACTGCGCAGCTGCAACCACTTAATAACTTTCATAACTCCCAACAAATAAAAGTCTTTTTCTGTATTTACTTGAATTTTATCAAACACCTAATTAACAAAATATTGTGGATAAGGTTATTCGTCTTAGAATATCAATGGATCTCATAAATATCTCTAATAATAATACACTAACATCATATGGGGCTCTTTTGGCTTAAGTCAGATCGCAGATTTGAACCCCCTTTATGTATGCAGTCATTTAAAATTTGGGGTCAGAGCTTTACCTTTCGCAAGGGACCTATCCGGCTCGAGCGAAGATTAATCTAAGTGTAGATGGCTTAAAGGTGTCTTCCCATAATTGGGATCCTCCTAGAACATCTCAAAGATAACTCAAATATATATATATATATATATCGATTCGATTAGTTCAATCATAAAAATATTAAACTTTTTAATAAGTTACTATAAACTAAAATAAGTTCATTAATTTTTATTTAATAATATTTTTATTAAATTTTAAATTCTTCTATAGATAAGAAAAATATCTTTCGATCGTATTTTAAATTATTTAATTTTATTCAATTTTATGACAATCTAATACCAGTTAAATATTTTATTTCTTAATTTTTTTATTTTACAAGCTTAACTTCTAGTCCGGTTAAAAATATTGTTTCTGATTGTTATAAATATGTAGGGATGACAATGAGTGGCCCAATCAATTTTTTAAAAATATAGATCAATGTAATTTTTTTAGTTGAATCCTGAGCTATTTATACTTAAGTCTACCCAACGTAATTTTTTTAATTGAATCTTGACCGGAGCTATTTATACTTAAGTTAGTTTAATCCTAAACTTGACATATGAATCGATCCATTAAAAACAACTAAATTTATACTAGGTAAACAATTGCCATCCCTGTAAGTATGCAATCTAATGTTCATGGTGTTGACTATTCTTTAAGATAAGCTGTCAAAACTCGGTTACTTGTTTACATCACATATTAATTCCCAATCCCAGCTCACGAGGTAGGTATGGTATTATATACTCATACCTTCTTTCACCTTTTCTGTTTATTCCATTTGTACGTAAATCACAAATTTTGTCTGATCTGAAAGTAAAACTTGATGCTCATTTTCTCAGTTAAAAAGGGAAGGAATTGTTGAGAAAAGATGTGGACGGCGGTCTAGCAATTATGGGGCGGTGGTTGCATACTTTTCTTATTGGGAGGTGGAAGCCAACAGACATTTATGGACATGAAATAAATTCTGAGAAGATTGGAACTTACCTTACCTACTCCTTATTAATGCTCATCACATGTTCATGTCACCCACCACTTTGATTTGATGCAGTATTTTCATTTTTCTTTTTGTTGTAAATGCAAAAGAATATGTATTAGGTAATGCCAAGTAAGATGAAAAGCACGTGAAGGAACAAATGACCAGAAAGGTCAAGAGGTTAACAAATTGAACTAATGGTTAGTGGTTACATGAAGTCTGTCAGCAAATCAGCAGAATGAAGCCAGCTTGTATATAGGGTGAGATCTATATGATGATTCAGAAGATTTACCCTGCCAAAGGTCTAGCCTTGCGTCTATGGCCCATGCTATTAACAAGATCTTTTCGGACGCAAACAGGGAACATGTTGATATGACTCACCACTTTCAACCGCCAAAGAACGTAAGGAAAACTCAGCTGATCCCTCGAAGTAAAACGGACAACTTCGTTAAACCAGAGGCACATTAATAGATTAGTCATTGGTGTATGTTGCCTCACGATAACCGAAGCCTCGCTCAAAGCTGAAAATGCCAGACATTTGTTAACACCAGTTAGATAATAGCTCGCCGTCCTTCTAAAATAAAAATGTAATGGAGAAGGCCTGGGAAGATTCATCACAAAATGGCCTCTGCCACAACTGATCTTGTCACTAACGTTTTAAACAACGGAATTGAAGCCTTTCTTACTAGGAACTACTAGGCAGGACTTTCTAAGTTCAGAGTTAAACAAAGCTTATTCAAACATATGCTCAAAACCTAATCCATGCTTTGCTTGGTATTAGAGCCACTTTTCTCTTATCCTAGTGTGAGTCACATGTACAATTAGTTCAGTCTTCCTGATAAAATTAAACATAGGAAAACAGTACCTTTCTTTCCATTGAATCTCTTGTTTTTGGGTAAGCCATCTCGGCGGTACTGAGTCAATTGAACTTCAATTTCTTCCGGGCTGGCCTTGTGTTTCTTAACAACAGCATTAGCCTCATCATACACATTACTGCGAGCTCCATGCTCTGAAATTGCCAATACAGAATTTGAACCCCAAAGAAGAGCTTCCAGGACACCCAAAGGGTCTCTCCTGAATTGAGACTTCGAATCCACCCAAATAGAGTACTTAGCATGAGGAAATAGACGATGTCCAAGCATCTGATGACAAAAAGTTGACCAGGCCCAACAAGGAGATATTAATTCTACAGAAAAACCATAAAATGGAATATTTGATAAAAGAAGAATGCACAAACATGATGCCATTGCCAAAAAAGTACACAAAATCATGCATGACTCTCACTGATGTCTGTCAATCTTAACCACATTTTATCAAGTAATTGCATCACACACACATATTATGTACGAGTAAATAGGAAGTAGTTTGTACGGTGCAAGAACATACCCTAATACATGCAACAACAAAGCCTCACTCTTTTGACAAAAATATAAAAACAGCACAACTCAATCCCTTTGGACCAATAACATCAAGGTACGATATGATATGTCTTTAACATAGATTTTCCCAATAACAAAAGGTCCTGACAAGGAAATGATTGTTATCATGATATTTGTCAACTTACAGTTTTTTGCACTTCACATTGCAAGAAATTATAGGAAAAAAGAGCACCACAAAGAACGAGCCAAAGTTGTTAAAAACAATAAGTGCAAGGAAGATGATAGTTGCATACAACAGGATTCAAGAACTATTAGCAATGAGAAACGTACAAATGTAAAAATAAAGTAAAACTTGCCAAAGTTGTTAAAAACAATAAGTGCAGGGAAGATGATAGTTGCATAAAACAGGATTCAAGAACTATTAGTAATATGAAACCTACAAAGGAGAAGTGAATAAAAATAATGTAAAACTTGCCAAAGAAGGAACCATAGAGCAATTTTTAAAGTACATCTTTCTCCATCAAGTCTAAAGAAAAATTGCACAGTACCTTTGGAATTTTACCGTTTAACCTTTGGTCAGTGAAAGGAAGATCCCTTACAATTACCACACGCCACCTCCCAATAAAATGATCTTCACCAATTATGTGGCCCTCTGCTTCCTGAGCTGCTAGTGTTATTTCATCCCAAAATGCAACATAGCAAACCTGTATCAGTTTTCCCATAATGCTCAAAAGCTTCGAGGATGCTAAAATAGTCATGTCTTGTTTCACCAATGAAATGCTAACCTTTTGAAGGGATGCACTGGACATTCCAATAGGTTGATAAAGGTCATCTCCACCACCGAATGCACAAGTAGAGACCACCAATTTACAAGTTTCCATGTAACTTTTGTCCTCTGCAGAAATCCGAAAACCTCCATTTTCATCATAAAAACCACAATGCACTTTAGCTGTTTCATTGACCTGCAAGTTACATATTCCAAATGAATAAACATTAACCGACATATTAAATGACAAAACATCATTACAGGACTCAAATCTACCAAGTGATAAAATTAAAGCACTCTGAAGACCAAAATCCACAGGAAGCTTCCTTTAGATTAAAAAGAGAACAGTTCTTTCCTATCCTAGACTTGGCCAAAGATGTTAAGATAAAGCAGCTCATACCTGAAAACTTTTATCCCTCTGATCAAGAGATTGGAACCCAGTAAACAAATTAAATCGTGTGGCTTCTGTGCGCTTTTCAGAGAGATCAGCAGTTCCTCCCATGCCCTGTGCATCCTTTGCTGCTATGTATACAATGCTTTTGACTGGACTACTCGGTTCATCAAGCGCAGGAATATCTAGGTGCTCAAGTTCTTCAGGAGATTGGAGCTTCAAGCAACCTAATGCAGTCCAGAAACATCCCTCAACATAATAAATTGCACCAACTAGAAGCCTATGTGAAGTGATCTATCCTCATATGATTCTATTCAAATAAACTACTTTCACAATTGACAATGAATCAATTAATTTCCAGCTAACTAAAGAATTTATATAATGCCTTCTGAGTGAAACAACTCTTTAAATTAACAATGAAATGGTGAAAACAAGCACTTACGTTCCCTAATTCCACCAACCACTCTAGTCACCGGATCGAGCCGATTCAAATTTCCCTCCGATTTCTTTGCGGATTTTACGGTCACATTTAATCCCAACTCAACTTCAGATTTTGGTTCCAAGTCGGGTCTTTTAACAATCCTGGAGGCCTCAAATACAAGTAACCCACTTGCTGAAATGAGGACGAGTACCATCCAGTACTTGAGGAGCATCCTACGAAGCCACACCGATAAGCTCCTGGATTGCTGGCCATGTTGCTTCTTGCGCTTCCTGCGTGCTCGGGCATGGGTCCTACTAACTCCGTCTGATTCGTCATCTGATACAGCAATAGATACACTGTTGTTGCTGTTGTTGAACTTTGAAGACGACAGCGACATTGATTCAAAGAACACGAATCAATCAAGAGGTTGGTATGTCAATGTTAACAATTCTTGACAGATGCATCAGATCAAATTGGCTCATAAATGAGGAACGGTTTGTAGAACAGCTATACCATCATACAACCTGTTCAAGCAGATCCAAAGCAACACGAAGGGGCAAGGAGTCGTCGCCGGCGACAATTTGCGGCGTGGGAGACGGTGATGGCAGCAAATTTATTAATTTCTGAATCCTCTGTGCTAGCTAGCAAAAAGTATCACGACTTAGGGATTGGGGCGGACCCACTACTAAGCAGGCTTAGATTGGAGAATCCAAAGCCATAGGTCCAAGCCTGCCTAAACTACACCTGATGAATAAAGAAGATACAACAATAATAATCGTTGAATAACCCAACTCTCATGTCTACTTAAAACCTCGTCTATCATTTCTACGTTCTTCTTGTTGGCATTTCATCAAATCAGTTACATCCATGACGAATTTTTTTTCCCAAAATATCTTTGATGGTGTGTTTTACTGCTACTCTGTCGACAGGATATTCCTTTCTTCATCAGTAATTCATTCGGGCATAAATTAGAAAACTTGAAATTTGTATGCTTTGTTAAGTATGTCAACTCCCTAGGGCGCTCTAGTTTGGAATCCGCGTCTAAACCCATCAGATACTTATACCTATTCCTTCTCTTGTCTGCTGTCCCAACCACCAATTCCTACCCAAAACACTTCTATTTAAAGCGGTACAAGAGATTGTACCTTAGTCAGTGTCCTATTCAGTTGCTCTCTTCATCTTCCTAGTTCGTCACCTGTCCGAAACTTGATGTTGCGAGTTCACCATTTACATATTCTCTTCTATATTCATTGCTGCTCTCAACATTTAGTAGGATTTGTCCTTGATCAATATTGGTGCGTCCTGCATCTGCTTGCCAAGATAAGAACATAGGAAACACATCTGTCATAAACTTTGTCGTATAGGTTTGGTAGTTGGTAGCAAAATGAGCTTACTGCTTATATGAGTTTTTAATTTTTAGGAGATGACGGATAAGTGATTAGCTGTATGCATCTTAAATTTGATTCGCATATTAACGTATAAATGAAGTTTTTGAATAGTTCATTAAAATGTTAACTTTTTTTTATTCTTAGTAAGATTTGCCCATGTGCAATATCTTAATGCGTACAGTACAGCTATGCAGACAGCCAAAAGGCAAACTTGACTGCTTAATTTTCGAGCAGCACGTTCCTTGAACTTGCTCATGAGATAATTAAATAAGATATACTGAGTTGCTATTCCTTGATTCAATTACCTTTGTTGACAGGTGAAGGACATAGTACACAGTTACTCATCAAGTGTTGGCAGAAATGGATTCCAGTGGAAAGCAATCGGTAGAGAAGTAAGTAAACAGTCGATTCTTGATGGGTTTTAGTCCAAACTTAAGTTCCTGTCTAGACTATCAGGGTAGATTAAAAAGATGGGTTCTTGATCTGGGTTTCGATGTTTTTGTTGGAATGTTGATTTCAGGTACGCGGTGGTCACAGGATCAAACAAGGGAATTGGCCTGGAAACTGTGAGACAGCTTGCATGTCAAGGCGTTACGGTGGTGTTAACAGCCAGAGATGAGAAGAGAGGGAAGGATGCTACTGCCGAGCTTCATAGTGCAGGTCTGCCAAATGTGATTTTCCATCAGCTTGATGTTCTCGATCCAGTTAGCATTCAGTCCTTGGTCAGTTTCATCAAGGACAAGTTTGGGAGGCTTGATATACTGGTAAGAGTGGTTTCTCTAACCAATCTGTCCAGGCGCCAGAGTTTTCTTTTTCTTGTTATCTTGTTTGTGGCTTGATTCTGTGATTTACTTCAAGAGATAACTATAACTTCATTTTAGGATTGAATATGTTGAGCAAAATTGTGAACAACGGGAGATAGATTGCAGGACCCATTTTGGGTTATGATTAACTGGTATCTTCGAACTCCCGAGTTTTTGTGTCCAGTGATAAGAAATATATCTTGAAACTTGGAAAGTTTAGAAATATCTTTGTTCTTTTTCTTTTTTTATAATCTCACGAGTTTGTAGTTACTACTGATGCTTAAGAGATATATGAACCTAACCAACAGAAGTGCATAGCTGAAAATCACTTTGTATGACATAGTGCAATTAGTGACTGGAGTGATTAGTACGTCTGATCTAATCACCCTCAGGTTAACAATGCTGGAGTGGGTGGAGTTGTAGTTGATGAGGAGCACCTAAGGGCCTTAAACATTGATCCTGAATCTTGGGTAAGTCGTAAATCTTGATTTGTTATTATTTAAGGACACATACTAGAGAGACGCATCCCTCAACATGAATGTTGGAGTTCTAGCTTTCAGGTAAGGCAACCAACATTGTTCAAGGTGCGATTAAGCAAACTTATGAGAAGGCAGAAGAATGCTTAAATACTAATTACTATGGTGTTCAAAGGGTCACTGAAGCTCTCCTCCCACTTCTTGAGCTTTCCCCTTTAGGGGCCAGGGTAGTCAATGTCTCATCATTGAGGAGTGAGCTATGGGTAAGTTGGAAAACAGAATACTACAAGGACAAGAAACTAAACTAGTATAGGTGCCAAATATCTGACACAGAAGCTTGTGATTGTGAATGTTCTTACAGAGAATTCCAGGTGAAGATATAAGAAAAGAACTTGCAGACATTGATACACTGACTGAAGAGAAAATCGATGCAATATTGAAGAGGTTTCTGCGTGCAATGAAAGAAAATAAACTTGAAGAAGACGGGTGGTCACTGATGCTGCCAGCTTATAGCATCTCCAAGGCCACCCTTAATGCGTATACTAGAATCCTGGCCAAAAAGCATCCTACCATGCTCATAAACTGTGTCCATCCTGGGTACGTAAACACAGATATCAACTGGCATACAGGGACAATGACAGTGGAAGAGGGCGCTAAAGGACCAGTCAAATGTGCCCTTTTACCCGATGGAGGTCCATCCGGCTGCTATTTCGATCAAACTGAAGTTGCCAGCTTTTGATTTGCACATGATTTGAGATAAGAATGAATGTTTCCAAATAAAACTTCTGTGCTTTATTACTAGAATTGAAACTCAAATTCAAACAACGGATTCGAATGGAATAAACTACCGTCAAGCTCGAGGCTCACTGGCTCCAATCTTGAGTGTTGTCAGCAAGTTTAGTATTGCGTTTCGTTTGCCCAAGTTCTTCCTTCTCGTGCACCCCTAAAACGGAGTTATTTAAAGAGAAACTCGTTTTTTCTTTTCGGAAAGAACAATTAAAAAGACGAAGGAACAAATTCCATAAAGCCTGAGAATGGAACTCGTTTGCCCAAGTTCTCTATTTGATTTGTCCCTCAAACCAGATTATGGAATCAAAGGAATATGAATCAAGCATATAACTAGGCAAGTTTGCACCCATCAGAGATAATTCCTTTCTACTGCAATACCACTCCTCCTCGCAAATGATTTCTTTCACTCTTGTATTGCATAGATTTGGTGAATCCAAATCAGTTCTTGCATGTAATGACCCTAAATTGCACTAATTATCATGTCAAAATTAAGTATCTTGTCCATTGCCAATCAAGCTTTTGAAATGGAGGCTGAGTTATGAACGGGTTGTCGAATGCCTAAAAATTAATTTCGGTTTATTGAACTCTTCTAGTTATAGTAATCGTAGAACTAGGTCGATTCTTAAGAAAACAAAAAACTAGTTTTTTAAATCTAAATTGACAAAAACAAAATGAGGCTTATGATTAATCAATTAATAAACCAAAATTAACAAGGAATTAAAATAAATAATCTTATTCTAAATATAACTTAACTCGGATTGAAGGAAAAGATCTTGATCAATTGTAGTTTTAATCATTGATTTAAAAAGAATAATTTTCACAATTCAAATAGTTAGTCTGAAAAATATTAGGGAAGTCATTCAAACTAAAATTTACCATAAATTGATTGGATATGATAGTGTTCCATATCAATTAAATAATAGCAATTAGCTTAATGAAAGAGATCAAAACCATAATTAAATAGTTGACCTAGCCACAACTATTCAATCTAATTTTCTTGTTTCTCATAAGTTAAATATGTAAATTCATAAATAACATATTTGCTACTTGTGTTAATCATTCATGATATTCAATATTCGGATCACTAAATTTATCGATAGGTATAGAATAATCAACATCGAATTAATTTATAAGATCAATCAATATTAAGTGCTCATGAAATAAAAAATATAAAACAAGAAATACTTGAATTAAAATAAAAATCTAAGTTTGAAACAAACCTTCATGAGGATACAACTGGAATTTTGATTCCTCCTAAATCAGAAAATTTACATTTAGCCAAACACTGATATAATTCCAACATGAATGATAGAAGAAAGAAAAAAGACGAAAGAGAATAATGGAGAGAGTGTATATAACATTCTCCTCTTCTTTTCCTATACGAAAAACTAACTTCTTTCAATATTTCAAATATTATCTTTTAAATAAATCCAAAATTAATACATAATAAGCTGCGAATAAGTCTCCTAATTAAATTGAAATTCTTAAAGTGCGTTTGAGCATGACCTTTTAGACCAAAATTCACAGCTTTGATAAATAATGCTCCAGTTAGATATTCTATACCAAATTTGGTCTAATCTCCATTTGTTATATCCTAAAACAAAACATATGTTAATTTTATTAATTAAGCACCAAAATCATTCCAAAACAAAAAAAGATAAGTCTAATTAATATAACTAAATCATATCTTATCAAATCCTCTCACAACAAACTCACCCTTATCCTGAAGCATACTTCAATTCAATGCATCAATCATTCTCATAATAACCTCTCATCCTCTTTCATTTGTTCCAAAAATATCATAAAGTTAATATGCATTAAAGGTTTAAGATAAAATATCAGTTAAAAAAACAAGCACTCATAAAACAAACATTTAGAATAAAAACGAAGCATCTTATCAATTTCATCAAAATCAAATAAAACAAGACTTGTCAACCCTATACACTCAAAGTATTTAAGATTCATTAAGTTCTCGAATCAAAACATAGAGAGTTATTTCCAAAAGCTTGCTCATGAAGCATATCTCCACTACTAACAAAAATAAATTTAACGCATAAATCAAAGGGACTTGATAACAATTGTAACGTGACTTAGGTAAAGATATAGAAAAATAAAGTTTTTAGGTTAAACAAACTAAAGGAAATCATACAAATTTATCCACACAAATTTTAACTAATTAGTCTCAAAATTCACTTAATTCAAATAATATCCTTTTCAATGAATTCATAATTTTTTTTATTTTTTAACAAGAACATCAACTAAAATCTTTCTTTTTTCTTTTTTTACTATACTTTTCTCCCATTCTATAAAAACTGAAAACTAAACATATGAATCATAGTATCCACAAGTCCAATCACAAATCATAGATTTCATCACGGTATACTCTCACTCCCCCTCCCCAACACCTAAATCATAGGTTATCCCTAATATATGTATCATACATTTCACAAAATAAATTACAAAGTAGATTACACCCTTAAGTTGTGATCATCTAAAACAAAATGCACTATGGTGTAAGTGGACATGGTGGTGTCACCTCTATGAATTGAAGTAGAACATCCTAATTCTCCTATAGTTTAGAAATTTTATGTTCCAACCTCTACAACTAATAATGATACTCATGTCATATCGATGGTGCTAGAAGTATAGAGGTTGTGGAATATTTGAATCCTCTTATTAATTTGATGATGTAACTCTTCAAGGGGAATCATGTGACAAATAATGAAATTGCCTCTTTTGTTACTCAATCAACCTTATCTTACTCAAACAAGCATTGTCCAAAGGTTCTATCTCACAAGCTATATGTATATTAATATTAGCAATGTTAAGCAAATTAAGATTAATAGCCAAGTGAGTGATCAAAGAACCAAGACACAATTTCTTATTAGATGATATATCAACATTAAAACTACATAGCCAACCAAGCACTTGAATTAATATGAACGTTATGTACTAAGCACCAAATAAATAATAACCCAACGTTAGTGCATGTACAAGCTCTAGCCTTCCTCCCTGAACAATTGAAAGCTAAAAAAACATTTTGTTTCCTTTCTTTAAAACTAAATGTAAAATGTTTGCAAAAATTTAACTTAGCTGTGTGATATAGATGTACCTTTATCTATCCAAGTTGTTAGGTATGAGTGGTAAGTACAGTCTCAAATTGAATTTTATCAATTGGATTCACTGTGGTTTAGCTCTTATCATTGTCCTATTGGTGTCTTTTGTGGTCCCATGACTACAATAACCATGAATAATAAAAATTAATCCTAGATAGTAACTAGAGCAATCAATTATAACTAAAATAAGAACAACTAATTAATCAAAATAATAAATAAATTAAAAGTAGTAAAATATAACACCAAAATAGTGCATTAAAATGATAATTCAAAACACTATACAAAAATGGAGCAGACTAGTGTAGTGCAACTTGTATATGGTAAGGGTTGTTGGAGTTCCTCAGTGCATAGACCACTTGCTAGTACAAGACATTGTGTAGTGCATTAAGACTAGTTTGTTAGGCGCTACTAAAAATTGACTGTTAGAGCATGTTTACCAATCACTCTGGTTGACATTGGTTTGGTATTGGTATGTCTGCTGGGATTGTAGGTTTGCTGGTGGAGACAAGTGTCATGTTGTACAACTATTTGGTTAGGACACTGATATTTGGTGGTTCTGCTATATGTTGGTGCTTGGGACAACTTGCTTAGTGTTGTGGGGTGGTATGGTGTGTAAAATATGGGAAAAGAAAAGAAGATTTAGGGTTTGTCATTTTTATTTTGTTTTTAAAAATATATATGGAAAATATAATCTTTTTATTTTATTTATTTTATGTTATCATTTTATTTTTTTTTAAAATCACTAATTTCTTTAAAAATAAATTTACTAACATCTAGAAGGCTTGATCTCGTCGTATAAATGTTAGCATTATGAAGGGATTCAATTATAGAGAGTTAAGTTATATAAAGTATAATTTCAGTTTATGACTTTTAGCAATCTGAAACTTTAGGTCTTGTATCCTAAAAGCTTAATTACATAAGGAATAGAACTTAAAAGATTTAGCTTTAAATAGTTGAGTTACACAAAGAATGATCTCGTCTTATGAAATTTAATAATATAGAACTTAAGACCTAATTTTCCTTTAAACCAATAAAACATTACATAAAAACAAGTATCTTAAACCTATAAATAATTGAAATGAAATGAATAAAAACCATCAAGTTTAGGTTGCCTCCTAAAAATTGAAATTGTTTAATGTTATTATGCTTGATGATACTTTTTCTTCTCAATCTTTTACGTATTAAGGAAGTGACAAATCAATATCCATCAATCTTGAGACCATCATATCTTTATAAAATGGTTTCAATCTATATCATGTCACCTTAAAAATCTCTTTGATATCTAAACTCCTTATTTCTATTAAGTTATAAGGAAATACATTAATGACAACAAAATAATAATAATTTATCTAGAACATAACTTACCTGGCATGAGCTTTAATTGAGAATTATGTAATAACACTTTCTTTCCTACCCCAAATTTCATCTTTAATATTATCATGGAACAGTTTGGTTTTCTCCTTGTAAATTCTTGAATTCTCATAGGCATCCAACTTTAATTCCTCTAGTTCTTACAATTGTAATTTCCTTGCTTATCCAACTTTACCCAAATCCATATTGCATCGCAGCACCGTCCAATAAGCTTTATGTTTAATCTCCATCAATAAATGACAAGCTTTACTAAAAACTAATTGATTAGGAGACATTCATATTGGTGTTTTGTATATTGTATGGTAAGCCCAAAGAGCATCATTTCGATGTAAATTCTAATCCTTTCTTCCTAGATTTATCATCTTTTTCAAAATGAATTTTACTTCTCAACTCAATACTTTTGGTTATCTATTCATTTGTGGATGATATGTAGCGGCTACTCGATAATGCACCCCATACTTCTTAAACAAAGTCACCATAACTTTGTTGCAAAAGTGACTCATTTGATTACTAATAATAGCTTGTGGAACTCTGAATGTTTTGAAAATATTAGATTTTATAAAACCTCCAATAACTATAGAATCATTAGTCCTAATGACTTTTTCTATCACTCACTTTGAAACATAACCAACTACCAAAAGTATGTAAGGAAAACCACGAGATGAAGTAAAATGGCCTTTAAAATCAACGTGATATACATCAAACATATCAACTATAAGAATTAGAGTTTGAGGCATTTCATTTCTAAGAGATGACATACCTATCTTTTGACATCTGTAACAATTTTTACAAAACACATGAGCATCTCTAAATAAAGTCTCCTAATAAAAACTACCATCCCAAATTTTTGTAGCAGTTTATTTAAAACCAAAGTGACCTTCGTATATATAATTATGATAAAAAGTTAAGAAAGAATGATGTTCATCTTCTGACATACAATGTCTAATAACTTGATCATCACAAAACTTCCACAAATATGTTGTCTTATAGAAATAATATTTTACATCATTTCTTATCTTTTCCTTCCTATACTTACTGATGTAATTAGGTAAAGTTCTAATAACTAAATAATTAACAAGGTCCGTGTACTACAGAACTATACATTTTATTTGGAATAATTGTTTATTAGCAAATGTTTCATAAATAGGTAAAATATATTTATCCCTTACCAACATCCTCAAATAGTTTGTCAATAAATTTTTTGCTCCTTTTCAAATCTTTATTGTCAAATCAAACTCTTGAAGCACCAAGATCCATCGTGTTAACCTCAATTTGTACTCTTTCTTTACCAACAGGTATTTCAAAACTATATGATTAAAATAGACAATAACTTTAGATTCAAGAAAATAAGATCTAAATTTATTTAAAGTAAAAAAATTGCTAAAAGATCCTTTTTAGTTATAGAATAATTGCACTGTATGACATCCAATGTTCTTGAACCATAATAGATCATATGACTTTGTTTCCTAATTCTTTGGCCTAAAACAACTCCCACTATATAGTTGCTAACATAAAACATAATCTTAAATGATAGATCCTAATTCAATGGTTGAATAATAGGTGCACTTGTTAGCATTACTTTAAGTTGTCAAAAGCTTCTTAACATTCCTTTATGTATTTAAATAAAACATCTTTTTGCAGCAACTTTGACAATGGTATAGCAATCTTTGAAAATCTTTAATAAACATGTTTTGCATGTCTAAAAAGATCAATCTTTCCTAACATTTGTAGAGTAAGATAAGTTCACAATTAAATCCACTTTACCTTATTAACTTCTATGCTTCCAGATGAAATCACATATCCCAAGACAATGCCTTGATCAACCATAAAATGCCTTTTTTTTTGTAATTTAACACCAAATTTGTTTCAATGCTTCTTTTAAGAACCTTGGATAGATGATTTAAGTAATTATCAAATGAATCTTTAAAAATAGTGAAATCTTCTATGAATACTTTAATGTAATTGTCAACATAATCAAAAAATATACTCATTATGTACCTTTAAAATGTACCTAAAGTATTACAAAGATCAAAGGGCATTCGTCTAAAGGCATACATTCCAAAAAGTCATACAAAGATAGTCTCTTTTTTTTAATCTTCTTGAGCCATTGATATTTGATAGTAGCTAGAAAAATTATCTAAAAAGTAAAAACATGATTCACAAATAAGTTTTTCTAACATTTGATCTACAAAGGGTAATAGAAAATGATCTTTCCTAGTGGCGAAGTTAAGCTCTCTAAACTCTATGCACATCCACTACTTATTTTATACTCTTATTGGCACCAACTTGTCATTCTAATTTTGTATCACTGTCACCTTAATTTTCTTTAACACAACACAAACTAGGCTCATGTACTTACTATCTGAGTTCGTATAGGTTATATATGCATCCAAAAGTTTTGAAATTTCCTTTATTACTGAATATTTCATTGATAGATTAGTCTTCTTTATGGTTCCAATATTGATTTGGCATTTTCTTCTAAAAGAATCCAATGTATGTAAATTGCTAGACTTGTGCCTTTTATGTCAACTAATGTGCAATTGAGTGTAGTTTTGTATTCATTTAGAAGTTCTATTAGCCTTTCTTCTTATCCTTTAATTAACCTTTTTTAGATTATTACAAGTATCAGCTATTTTTTTATTTAAATAGACATACTCAATTTGATCTTTGAAACCTACAAAACATAAGACAACTTTTCTTCCTGAGTTATAATAATTTCATTATTTAAAGTTTTCAAATATATTAGCATAGAATATGATGATTCTATAATTTTACAAGTTTCATTAACATTCTCATTTACTTTCAATTTAGCATTAAACTCTTACTGAAATTTATTTATTAATTACGTTAACGTTTTAAATTAAATTATTAAAAAAAATTAATTTAAATTTTTTAAAATTTAAAAATATTCTTAAAAAGTTGAATTGTTATGCCTTAAATCAACTTCCTACGTTGACAGAGAAAGGACATGGTGCACAGTTACTCATCCGAGGATTAGGAGAAATGGATTCAGGAGGAAAGCAATCAATAGAGAAGTAAGTAAACAGTCGATTCTTGATGGGTTTTATTCCAAACTAAGTTCCTGTCTAGACGATCACAATAGATTAAAAAGATGGTTTCTTGATCCGGGTTTCGATGTTTTTGTTGGGATGCTGGTTTCAGGTACGCGGTGGTCACAGGATCAAACAAGGGAATTGGCCTGGAAACTGTGAGACAGCTTGCATGTCAAGGCGTTATGGTCGTGTTAACGGCCAGAGATGAGGAGAGGGGGAAGGATGCTACTGCTGACCTTCATAGTACAGGTCTGCCAAATGTGATTTTCCATCAGCTTGATGTTCTCGACCCAGTTAGCATTCAGTCCTTGGCCAGTTTCATCAAGGACAAGTTTGGGAGGCTTGATATTCTGGTAAGAGTGGTTTCTCTAACCAGTCTGTCCAGGCGCCAGAATTTTCTTTTCCTTGTTATCTTATTTGTGGCTTGATTCTGCGATTTACTTCAGGAGATACTATAACTTTATTTTAGGATTGAATATGTTAAGAAAATCGTGGACAACGAGAGGTAGATTGCAGGACCCATTATGGGTTATGATTGACTGATATCTTGGAAATCCCGAGCTTTTGTGTCCAGTGATAAGAAATATATCTTGAAACTTGGAAGTTTTTGTGTCCAGTGATTAGAAATATCTTTGTTCTTTTTCTTTTTCATAATCTCACCAGTTTGTAGTTACTACTGATGGGTAGGAGATATATGAACCTAACCAACAGAACGTAAATGAGTTACATTATCAGTGGATAGCTTAAAGTCACTTTGTATGACATGGTGCTATTAGTGAGTGGAGTGATTGGTACGTCTGATCTAATCTCCTCAGGTTAACAATGCTGGAGTGGCTGGAGTTGTAGTTGATGAGGAACAACTAAGGGCCTTAAACATTGATCCTGAAACTTGGGTAAGTCTTGAATCTTGATTTTTTATTATCCAAGGACACATACCAAAGAGACGCATCCCTCAAAATTAATTTTGGAATTGTAGCTTTCAGTTAAGCCAACCAACATTCTCCAAGGTGTGATGAAGCAAACTTATGAGAAGGCAGAAGAATGCTTAAATACTAATTACTATGGTGTTCAAAGAGTCACTGAAGCTCTCCTTCCACTTCTCGAGCTTTCCCCTTAGGGGCCAGGGTAGTCAATGTCTCATCATTGATGGGTGAGCTCCGCGTAAGTTTGAATACAGAATCCTACAAGAACAAGATACTAAACAGGTACAAGTGCCAAATATCTGACACAGAAGCTTGTGATTGTGAATGTTCTTACAGAGAATTCCAGGTGAAGATATAAGAAAAGA
>JANSVA010000008.1:6415732-6430277 GCA_025504915.1 Erythroxylum reticulatum | reverse complement strand
AGCTCAAAGGGAATGATATTGTGTTTTATACACTTATGTGATGGTGTATAATTATAAAATTTATGTTAAGTAGTAATGTCATTGTATGTCTTTTATGTATAAAGGCTTGGGAGCTAGGAATCAAGGAGCTCGTACCGAGAATTTTTTAAGGCAAAGTAATGCACACCCTTTTTTATGGTGAGTTGGGGAACCATATTTCTCATATAGGATTGATCACTCTAGGACCTGTATGTGAATTTTGGACCTTGTTAATGCATAGTAGAATTTAATCTCCAGTAGATGCTATTATATCTGTGTATTTAATAAACAATATTGTTTTGAATAACTCTTTGCTATTAGAGTGCAACTGATGTTTTTAATTTGTATTTTAAGAAATGACATTGTTTTCAACAAATCTGCACTCGAAGTGTAAAAAAATAATGTTTTATTTTCTGAAACTATGTTTTTTAACAACTTTGCACTTAGAGTGCAAAAGATGACTTTTATGGCATGAAATAATGATTTTGAACTTATTTATGCGTAAATGAGTCATATATGTTACATGTTTTGTTTATGTTTTGTATTTTGGATTGTTTAATGGCTCATGAACTTTGTCATGTAGTTATACTTTATGACTTTGTAAGTTAACTTTTGATAGTCTGGTGTTTTATAAATGATTTTATGTATGAATTTTCAGTACTGCTGTTAAGATTTCCTTGAGTGGACTTTAGAGTCCTGAAGTTGTGGTTGGATGTGAATATAGAAGTGTGTTTGAAATCGTTTGCAAGTTTTGGGATTTTTAAAATATAGTAGTTGTGCTGCCTAAATTTTCCAAAAAAAAAGAAAGAGATATTCAATTAGCCTTGCATAGTCGGATTAAGGATACTGCAAGTGTCCTTAACCCAAGTATGCGGCAGTTTTCATGGGTCCGATGTGGAACCTGATCATGACAATTAAATTGGTATCAGAGTGTGAGATCCCACATCGGTTGGAGAGGGGAACGAAGTACGCCTTATAAGGGTATGGATACATTTCCCTTACAGATGCGTTTTTCATGGCCTAATGCATCGAATCCCATCAAAACTTCAAGGTTAAATATGCTTGGGTGAGAATAGTCCTAGGATGGGTGACCTTCTAGGAAGGCCTCGAGAAAAGCAAAATCGTGAGAGCTTGGCTGGGCCAAGGCCCAAAGCGGACAATATCTATGAGCGGGTAATCTAGGCTGTTACAGGTGGTATCAAAGTCGGTACCCAAATTGTTGTGCTAGCTAGGTTGGACCCCAAAAGAGGATTGGGCCCTAAGGGGGTGGAGAGTGTGAAATCCCACATCAGTTGGAGAAGGGAACAAAGTACATCTTATAAGGGTACGGATACCTCTCCCTTACAGACATGTTTTTTATGGCCTAATGCACCGGATCCCCTCAGAACTCCAAGGTTAAACATGCTAGGGCAAGAGCAGTACCAGAATGGTGACCTCCTGGGAAGTTCTCGAGAAAAGAAAAATCGTGAGAACTTTCTTAGGCCAAGGCCCAAAGCGAACAATATCTATGAGCAGGTAATCTAGGCTGTTACAAGTGAATAGTAAAGTAGACCAACAAAAAAGTAGAAATATAACAGTAGCTTTGGATGGAAAGAAGGGAGGCATTATAGAAGAGGGACTTTCGGATTAAGCAAAATATAGAAGAAATAGGCGCTTTGGGATAAATCAAGTGGGAACTTCGGGAGAGCACAAATATGGAGGTTAGCTCTCCACCATGAGGATACCCATGGAGGAGTAGCTTCCCGACACCAGTTCATAGGCGACATCGACGCCAATGACCTGGTTAAACACTCTTTTTTTGTTTAAGTTGTTTCTTTCTCTCTTTAGAAATTGATTGTGTTAGCCTATGTTATTTGATTTGGGTTTTATCTATGGATAATCTTATTATTGTTATTGTTCAATTATTTGTGTATGAAGCCATTGGCTATTGTGAAAAGATGATTTTAATGCATTCATTAAATCGTTTATTTGTAAACCTATTGTTAGAATTTTAATATAATTCGTAATTGTTATATTGAAATTCATGTGTGGAAACTAATGATTCGTAATCATTAGGCATAACATGACCTAGGTTAAATGACATATCATATACGGTTGTTGCCTTGTTAATCGGTTTTCCTAATTCATAATGCTACTGCCTAATTGAATCTAGAGATCGTATCCTAGGTTATTCAGTAATTAGGTTTAATTAACAATTGTATCTTGATTAAACACTACCTAAGAGAAAACTCAGGTTGATTATTAACCTACGATTAATAGTTGCTAGGAGAGGTTTAAGAACAACAAACCAATGAAATATGTTTAATTAGAGTGTAGGTCGAGATTGAACTAAAAAACTGGGTCCCTACCAAATTCCCCACTTTTTTCATTTTTTTATATGTTTTCTTTACATTGCTTTTGTTTTTTTAGCTTTATTTTATTTTCTTATTTCTAAATCCAACCACCTCTCCCCAAAACCTAAACACTAATTAATTTCATTACATAAACTTTACACACACTCTCTGTGGGATTAACCTAAACTTACTACTGCTACGATAGTAGGTCCAGTTTATTTTGATTAGTGTTACAACACGTTGTCATATAGACACTTAATCGATAAGTTATAGAGTATGAAGCCAAAGACATTCCAAGTAATAAAATGACAATCAAAGGCATTAGCTAGAACGTTGGGGTGGGCTTGTCAAGCTTTTTGAAATCTAGGTAACGACATTAAAAGACTAAATAATAGATGTAAACACGCTACGAACCAAGGTCAGCGTAGTCTTTCGTATAGGATGAACTTTGCTAGTAAAAAGAATGAATGTGGTAAGAGAGAACGAATAAAAATAGCTTTTTAGGAAGACTTTTCTATCAAAAACAAAACAAATTGTGCCACATCTTCTAAAATACTCCTTGGGAACATATGAATAAAAGCAAGGGCTTTATAATTGATATTACTTAGTAAATAAACTTTCTCTTAGATATGATAGCACTCACTATATATAATATATATTATTTGAAGAGACAAGAGCATATATGTTTTTTTCACATTTTGAGTTGAAACTACTTTATTTTAGAACAGATTAAGTTGTTCTCTTTTTCTCGGAAAGGAAAGACACTTGGAATGAACAGTAGTATTTGTAGCAATAGAGAATAAGTAAGCCATTAATCCTGCTATTTATACATGCAATACTGAGTTATGCACTATAAACCTTTTCTCGATTCCCTCGCATATATCCTTCGGTAAAAGGAAGTCAGTTTACCCTTGCCAATATGCCCCTGCTTTCGGGTCAGGGCTTTTGAAAGTAAAGGAACAAAGCTTTGACGCGAAGAAAGGTTAATAAGCTAACTAAGGTTATTTTTTCTTTCTTAGCCTTTCCCTTCAAACATGATTCGAAAGATAGTAAGACTCTTTTAAAAAACTATAAACCAGTCAACTTCAGATTCTTACTAGTAAAGCTTTTTAATAACTTATTAGCAAGGCTTCTTTCTGATTATGTATGAAATAATAGTCTAATTAACTTCAAACTTAAGCATAGGCATTACTTTTCCATCAGAAACTTCAACTCCAATAAGCTTAAAACTAGACAATTAGCAGGAAAAGAAGTCAAGTCAACTAATAAGCTTTTATCCTTTCCCTTGCTGGTTGTAACAATTCACTTGCTTAACAAACTCATACTTTTATTAATCTTGCTTGAAATCTTTCCTGCTTGACTAGCTACTACAACTTCCTAACAAAACAAAACGCTTATCCAAGTGAACTGACACTGACTTCTAATGGTAACTTCAATTACAGGTAGGGCATAATCAATTTTAGGGCTTAAGATAAGAAAGACAAATTTTACACTAAGTCAAAAGCTAGTTACAAATATGTCTTCTTCATCCTAAATAAAGTCACGTATGAACTTCAATTACAGTTTACACTTTTATTATAGGTAGATTAAAGGGCATATGGGTAACTTATATTCATCCAACTAAGAAAGAAATTGAGTGGAAAAGCCTTTGCGAAAAATCAAATAAGGTGGCAATCAAATGCAATACCCACGTTTCTCCCCTTTTTTTGAATGAATTTCCCCTCCATCTTTTGATGTAGTTCAACCAATTCCTTATCGATTAAAGAATAAAAACAAACCTCAAAATTGGTTTCCTAACCTGTTGTTTCTAAAGACTTCCCTTGGCTTTGAACGAAATTCCCATGCTTACAGCTAGTAAGATCACCAAAATCCACCCTCTCTTCAAACTCACCTCACTCTCGTGAATGCCCTTCCCAAATCCTAGTGTGACATGGATGATCCATCGAATCATATTGATTGATTAGGAAAAAAGATTTTACAAATTATATTTTTTTCATACAAAAGCATGGTTATAGTACTTATATTATACCAGTCATGCATACTGCATTGACATAATTGCTCTACACTCTATAAATGGAGGCTTGACAAGCTTTTATACTTTGCAATAATAGAAAAGAGTTTTCTATACTAGTGTTGAATATCGAGAAGTCATGACCCTCCCTACTCATCCAATTCTCAACATTCCTCGACCTTAGCAACTTGCTAAAATTAACCATTTTTTAATTAAAAATATGAAAGTTCGAAATACTCAAAGAAGGTTAATGGCCATCAAGAGGAGGCATCGTGGCGATAACAAAGACCCACATGTTAGTGTAGCCCAGTGTCAAGCAAACCATTAATCAATTTAGGAATTAAAAGAATTAGAAGAAAGACTCTAAGGAAAACATTATGAGCAGCAAGAATTGATCATAAACAAACCTGTCCTTGATCCAAGAGAAAAGAAAAAGTTTATCGTTTAGTTTTAGAAGGTTTCCATTTTTTAAAATAAGTGTATGTAGACATTTTTTTCATGTCTGGTCTTCAAAGTTTTTCTTTAGTTTAGTGGAGATCTCCTACAATGCTTACTGGAGATAGACTCATATCTAGGTTAAAAGCCCAAATTGGGCCTAACGTTTTTTAGTTTGATCAGTTTAGGACTTAAAATTGTAACTTCCTTAACAAAGGTCTAAACTTTCACAAGTTTGCTCAATTTAAGGCTTTTTTGGATGGAAATTAGAATGTGTCTATACACACCATTACATACAAGCCAGTTAGTCTTCAAATGCTACATTCTAGGCCAGTGGATTTTTAGAAAACAAAAAATTTTAATTTCATTTAAGTTTTTACTCTTAACCCTAAATCAACAATTATTTTCAACAGGGATTTTCACCTATTCTCTTATCTCGCTTGTGCCTTCACTGCAATCTTTGCACGCATCATCAATTTATGTATAATTGCGGATCTGCCTTTCAGTGGTATGAGCTTCTACATAGTGTGAGCTTTGTCTTTTGAAGTTAGAGGTGAATGGGTGGTTGGGTTTTAGGAGATTTGAAACATAAATGTGCTCTAATTGAATACCTAAGAAGGTAGTGACTCATACTTCCTTCTAATTTTTATATATAATTTATAGTGTTTGAATCTTCGCTTTATTCCTTTCCCCTTTTTCCTTTTTTGTGGAAAGTTTCGTTAGCAATGTAATTTAGGTAAATTACTTTATCTTCTGTCAATGGGTTTTATTATAGGGATAAATAGTATGTAAAATTGTTTTCATGTACAATTTTATTATACATTTGTATTTAAGATATGATCAAGCCTTCTCTTCCCCATCTACTTCACATTATATGTAGGATATGATTTATATTACTTGGTTTAGATTCCTTAGTGGTTATCCATCTTTTGCTTATCTCTATCCACTGGGTTTAAGATATAGTATGACATCCATAGAAGAGTGCAGATTCTTAGTAGAATTAAAATTCAATTTTGTAGACATCATTTAGCTATCAATGGGTGCATAATTAACATTACAGCATTGTAATTTACATATTAGACAAAAAGGTAGATTAGAGGATTATACTACATTTTTGAAAAAAAATAGCTAGGAATAGTTGAGAATTAGATCAAGTAGTAGTTCTTCAAAGTAATGAGATTGAATAGAGGATTCATTTTGTTATTTTCTTGATTGCAATTTTGTTTTTAGAAAAAATATTTAAATTTTCATCTTTGGCAGCAGAGGAATGCGTTCTAACTTGATTTGAGGACATACAAGTTGATTTCTTCAACTTGCCTAGTTGAGTGGGGCTATGACAAAGAGGCTAAATATTGTTACTATAACTTGAAAGCACATGGATGGAATTTATGGACTGATGAAAATCTAAGAAGAAGGTTTTATGGTTGTCGAATCTTTTCAATAATTTTGGTACATTTTTATCTTGTTTTAAATGAATATGTTCATATGTTTCATTAACAAATTGCTTCTTTTATGGTAGAGTGAAAAGGTTTGTGGATTTCATGAATCGCATGATCAAAGATTTTCTCTAAGAGCAAGATAGATTATTTTAAAGATGAAAAACAGAGAGAAGATGTTATACCATTAAACTAATCTACTGAAGGCTGAAGTGGTAGAGTTAAGAGAGAATGTAGTAGATGTTTTGGAAGTTGAAATGATTGTAGAAAATTTGAAGTTGAAGAATGAGCTAGTTGCCTTGAGGACTAGTAATGAAACACATTCAACAAAGTGTTGGAAATTTGTAGCTTGTTTAAGCTTGTGTTTAGTAGTTTTGCTTATATTTCTTAGCCTAAATAATAAAGGCAATATAGGCAACAGTTATATTTTTAAAGCCTTACCTAGAAATGGTTTTATGTACTAAAACAATGTCTAAATGTAATTCACCTTACCTGATGTTGGAAAGTGCAATTGTTTGATGTTTCAATATATGGAACTACTAAGTTTGATGTTCTAACCTAAACATGTTTGATGTTTTATGTACTAGCCTAAACATGTTCAATGTACTAGCCTAAAGATGTTTGATTTTCAACATGTGGTAAAGAAGATTAGTAACAAAATAGAATCTTTTATCAATGGAGATGGAGTATTGGTTACTAGTCAAAAGGAGTTGAAAGAACTAGCAATTGACTACTTATAAAAATGTCATAGGTACTTTAGGTTCGAGCAAATGATTAACACAACTGCTAAGTTGTGCTATAAGTAGTCAAATTTTTTATGAGGAGACAAAGATGTTTAATAGACCTAAAATTCCAAGTCTTTGGGTTAGCAATGTACGTGTTGTGTAAATGCAATTGAGCTTAGTGAAAGTTTTTGGTGGCATATATAAACAAATGCAATTTCATCATCTACCATTCATGAACTTCAACAAAAAGGAAAAATCCTATTTGAAAAGCAATTCACACTGAAATTGGCAGTCATTCCATTCATTGATATAATAATATGTAAATGCCAACAAGATCCTTACAATCAATAGATATCCAACCTCTAAATAGATGTACAACCTCTCTACCATTGTTCAATACACCAATAACACAAAATTCATGGATATAAGGTATGTACATTAAAGATGCACTTTAAGTTTCTTATTCATTACACAAATATCACAAAATTGTTTTGTTCACTAATAAACACAATTAAGTTTACATTTTTTCCTTTCCCTTTGAAGATGCAGTTTGACTTTCTTGAATTTGATTTATATGCCCAATAATAGCTTCCTTCCCCCTTTATTGATTTCTGCCCAAAGTGTAACTTCTCCTTTTAGGCTATAGATAAAATGCAAATAGTGTTAAGTTGTATCACTTAATAATGTTTAATAAAAATGCAAGTATTTAACACTTACATTTAGCATCTGCAACTATGTGGTTTCATTTGTGTATATACCCATCCCTTCCATCCCTTTCTTGAACTTCCTATTTTCTTCTTGTTTAAGAGAAGAGTATGTGACATGCCTTTTTCCTAAAAAATTTTATTGAGAATTTGGGCTATGCCTGCTAGCACCAAACATCCTCATTCTGCTTCCATTATTAGCAAAACTAGGCCCTCTTTTCCCTTTGGTTTGCTTTTTGGTGGTCGCCTTTGAAGATGTACAAATATTTATTATTTTTTAAACACCTTCAAGTGTTAAGAGAACAACTGAGGTTGTTATATTTGCACTTTCACATATATGAGTAGTACTTGAGATGTTGGCAGTGCCTAAAGCATTTATAGTAGATACAGACACAATAGCAGAGGCAGAGACAGAGGTAAAAGTAGAGGCATTTTCTCTTCCTTTATCTTTCTTTCCCCTTTCAGCATTGTTAGATGCAGAGGCACTTACTGGGATGTCAGTGTTGGTTTGAACTGTGGATGTGTTTTCTAAAGTTGACTTTGAATTCATTATGTTTTACCCCATATGGAAATAAGTTAACTGGTTTGGGTGAGGATTTTGAAACTAGGCTGGAACCTGCTATTGATAACAGTGATAATGGAATAAAAAACCAAATAGATTTCGACTATTATGGAAAAGAATCTTAGTTGCACCATATAAAAGATAAAACAACTTGGAAATTACCTATCTTCGCTTCTAAGGACATACTCTTTTGTTGTGTCCTTCTATATGGAAGTGGCTGCATGTCATGATCATCAAATGTCATTCTGCCACCTAATAGAACATGTTAGCAAACATAAGTTGAAAACAAGATATCATTGTTTCATACATGATGGCATTTCCTACTAACCTTATATATATGCATAACTCTTCGAATAATATACTAAGTTTTATAAATCCGTTTAACTTAGAAAGGATTATATATAAACACCTAAGTTATACAAAATTTATGAAAATAATAAATATAACAAAATGGTTTATCTTAAGTAAGAATGGTGAAAGGAAATAGTGAAAGTGAATGTGAGAAATTGAAGCATATCACAATATATTATGCTTAACATATTCATAACAATTGCATCAACCAACTAATTCATTGCAAACATATGGTTTAATAGGTATATATGAACAGAGTAGTGAATAAATATCTTAAAAGTGGATATGTATGGTGTAGGATAAGGATAATGATTACACAAGTGTGCCACCCAATAGAATATGTTAGCAAACATAAGTTGAAGCATAGCACAACATATGAAAGTTAGTGGCATTTCCTACTAACCTCACATATATATATATATATATATATACGCGACATTGTTTATACCTGTGAATTGAGAAAGGGACTTCTCGTTGTGGCTCCTAGGCTTATGGAATCTTTCATCTATAAGCTTCATCGGAGCTCCATTACTGGTTTCTAGCCTATATACCATCGTATATTTGTAAGAATATTTCAAACTAGTACATAAAACCAATACATCATATGCACTAACACAAAACCAAAACACATCATGCTTGAAGTTTATACAAACAAAGTTCATAAGAAAAGAAACACTATGGTACGTGGCGTTGTTTATACTTGTGAATCGAGAAAGGGACTTCTCACTATGGCTCCTAGGCTCATGAAATTTTTCACCTATAAGCCTCATCAAAGATGCATCACTAGTTTTCAGCCTATACCATCCTAAGGGTTTATTATGCCTCATGTTTCAAAAAAAACTCATATTAAATGCAATCTTTGTTCAATTGTTACATCAACTTTAAGTTATTACTAGACTGTTAAATCATAACTTTATGATATCATCAAAGACACTTAGAATATTGCAAACAACAATATAAAAATGATACCTCATTTGCAATTACAAAAAAAATGTCTAATAAATACTCCTACTGGTAAAGTAAAACATATTGGAGACATTAGTTGGATGACTTACTTAGATGGACGAACAACTGCAAACTACATCAAGGAAATTCATATTCAATATAATACATTTGTTCTTTATCTTTTCAATATTAAAAGAAATTAGTATTATCTATTGGTATAGTTGCAAATTACAATATAGTTCATCTTATATTCATTTGTTAGTAATTAAAATGAACTAGATATCCACAACAACTGCAAAATGGCATTTTTCAAAGCTAATCCAACTCTTGAATGTCACAAGTTCCATTTATGACCTCTCCAATAGTCCTTTATCTAACTTTAATATCCGACTTCAAATTCCATAACAAGTAAATTGAAATTCCAACTTAAAATTTCATAATAAGTAATTCGAACAAAGTAGTATAATAAGCAACTTCACAACTTCAATTTCCAGCTTCAAATACCAACTTCAAATTCCATAATAAGCAATTTAAACTTCAAAGTACCATAATAATAACCAATCTCACAACTTCAAATTGAATTTAAAAATAAATGTTATAAAATTTTAAAAAGTCAATATCTTTTAATGAAAGCTTGTTTGTTCTTAACACCAATTATAATAAATCCATTTGTTCATCATTCTTCATTTTAATTAGTATTTATATCTAGTATAATATAAACATATTATGCATTTAATTTTTAAACAAGCAATATTAATAAATAATTATGTATACGCTTATGCTATTATCCTAAAGTAACTAATGTGATCCTAAACACAACTAAAAGATTAAAAAAAAAGAAAACTAAAATTTAAGCATGAAACACACTAAACATGAAAATATTATGTACAATCGTCTAGAGAGTGGATTATAGGCTTTGACATGCCCATTTCTACATCATATTTCACATTTAGCTTTTCTACCTTTTCTATCTTTAAAGCCTTCAAAAAAAATTTTGACTAAGTATTCTCCTTATTTCCTATTGCACATAATATATAAACTAATTTTAAAGATCATCGCTACAAAATTGAAGGCAATTGTGAATTCCATCACAAATCTTACTCAAAGAGCATTAATCTAGGAAAACCCACAATATCGTGAACGTGTAACATATCTAGGTTGAAAGATAATACACAAAAGACCAAATTAATGAGTGTATCAAACGTACTTGGCGATTGCTAAAGATAAAGTGGAAAGCAGATTGGCAAGAAGATGCATGAACTAGGCAAGACAATCCTTTAAAAGAAGATTGGCGCGCTGATCGGTCAACAGTGAAGATGAGTTAAAGAGGGAAGAAGACGAACTTCACAAAATTTTAGGAATTTTGGGTTCTATAATTTAACCATTCCACACAAGCTTTTACTTTTTTTAATGTGGAATTTAAAAATATAGTAACAGTGCCACATTATATATTGTAACAAAATGTGTGGACACGTTCTAATTTATGTCCAAAAAAGCCTTAAATTGAGCAGACTTGTGAAAGTTTAAACCTGAGCAAGTTACAAGTTTAAGTCCTAAACTGATTAAACTAAAAAATGTTAGGCCCCAATTTGGGCTTTTAGCCCTCTTATCTATACTAACTATCTTTGTGTGATTTTCTATTATGTTTTCATATATGTATGGTATGGGGAAAGCCCTAGTGTAAAATGTTTACTAGATTAATGTTATGATAATAGAATAATTAATAAAGACTTTTTAATAAAAATGTGTTGAAATGATAAGAGAAAGGGTGATTTTTCTTATTGTAGAGAAAGCTACCTTCTTGCCTATATGAACCGTACAATTCATATTTCCATTCTCTTTTCATTACGAATATGTTCACATCAGGATCTGTTGCTCAAATCGAATCATACCAACTTTATGGAAGTTCTTAAATTGTGTGAAATAAGAGTAGTACCAAAGGCACCTTATGATGTCATAATCAAAATTGGAAAATTGACTATGGAGATTCTATACGGCCAGTATAAATACAAACACAAAGGGGTTTGATAAGAAATCAGTTTTGATCTAATTCATTCTTTGGGTCAAAAAATGATAAAAAAAGGATATGTCAATGACCTAGCACAACAAAGCACTCTCCAAGGGCATAAAATGTCTAATTTTCTGTCAGAATCTCGACAGTAATGTCTTTGTTAGATTCTCTAGTCAAAATAAGGGAAAATTGCATTCAATTTTTTATGGAAATTAAGTTTTGTGAATTCTTCCCAGAACTGGAAGATCATTTCAAAATGTCTGAGCATTTTAGAGGATTAAATCTTACTATTGTCACTTTGGCCAACACATAAGATGAGAATTTACCACCGCGAAGTAACTCTTTGCAAAAAGATGAGGGGCAAACTCAGTAAGATGTTGGAGAAACAAAATATATGAGATCATAAACATAGATTGCTCAAAGACAAATATTAATGCAGGCTTATTTCATACATACAAGAGTAAAACAAAAATAAACATAATCAAACTAGATTGGGTGCTCCAAGATTCGTTGATTAATCATCCTAACTTGAAATAGGTTCAAAAGTCAGACATATAACCTTATTAAGTTTTTACTATCATTTATTTATATGAATTACTCTAATGTTAACAGATGATTGAGAAAGAACAGAATGAGTAGATGAATAGGAATGCTAAGATACGCAACGGATTAGTAATGTAGGTTCTATAATTTATTCAAAAGATAATTTCTACATAATATTGTTAAATAATCTATATATAATATTGAATTTTAATATATAAAAAGAATGTTAGTTTGATTTTGAATTCAAATTTTGAGATACAAAAATCATATTAATTGAGGCAAAAAGTTGGTAGAAATGGTTAGGCCCCCGATTCCAATTCAAAGTATATTATCAACTACCCATCAAGGAAAATTTGTTAATCTAAAATCCATGTTCGATAGCAAGTTGATTAATTCAATAATCAATGGTACTTAAAATCCAATTTTGTTAGATTCTCAAAATTGGAAGATATCTATTTTAGCTTAGCTGAATAAATATTATAATAGAATAAGATGAATTAAATGAGCTTTGCAAGTTTTATGTCATGAATTTTGTACCACGTACAACTCGTAAATGATCTATGCAAAATCACATAAGAGAGAACAAAAAATATTTAAAAAATATAAACGAAACTACAACAAAATGAAGGAGGATTGGATGATATTTATACTGCATCTAAAATCCATTTTGGATATTTCTGCACCGTGCAACTTCTCTAGACTAGAATTTTCAATCTTTTGATCAATTAATTGAACCTTTCAATATTAACATTCTATTAGATTGAGACGAGATAGATTTGAACAAATAAAAAAGAAGAGGAAACATAATCTAATTATTTTATCCTACATACTATATAAGATAAATTCATTATTGAAAAAATAATAAACATAAAAAACTATACTTTTAAACACCTAAATAGAAAATTATGGATCACAATCTTGTATATTTCCTATAACTAAATATGTATGTCAATCTATATCATTTAGTTAAGTTATAGAATAAAATAACTACTAATAAACCTATTTTTTATGTGTTAGGCTACCATCTAAGCTATCCCAACCATTTCCAATGTATCATCTTCCTTATTTGAAAATTTTGTGTTTAATAATTTACTAAAGGTCTTGGGTCTATATCAATTGAAAAAAAGATTAGAAAGTATTCTAAAATCTTGTCCAGGACTTGGAATTGATTTTTAAATAGGATTTCATAAGTTTAAGTCTGAGTCCAAATTTAGATTGGTAATTATTACAATTACTAATTTATTACAATTTTTAATAGGGATTCCTTTATTATTTTGCTCGAAGATGTATAGTTATATGTGTATCATATCCATCAAAAGACGTGTAAAAAGAAAAATCATATTCAGTCCTGATATGTTTGTGAAATAATCAGTACAGGAGAAACAAAACTCATTTTGAATCGTTAATGAAAAGGGATAATATCGTAAATAATTAAAGAGTCGAAGAGGCCTCTTTATCTTGGAGATAAAGGGACTTGAACTCTCACGATTTCAAAAGTTGACAGATTTGATTCTTACTAACAATTTCTTTTTTTGCAATATTTACATGTACAATAGGACTATATCTTTATTCTCATCCGATTAATCAATTATCTATCACATTATGGAGTAAAGGATTTGATCAATTCATATTTGATCATTTCTTCAACTTGGAATCGATTTCAAATAATTATTTGTATTTTTATATAAATATTCAAAAATGTAGATTTGGGTTGTAGGTTGTCATTTCAAATAGGAATTCAATACATATGTATATAGGGTTAACCTTTATTCTATCTTTTCTATAGTTCTGGTGAAAGGATTCCTTTACTTGACTAATGCAAGGCAATCAACTCCATTTGTTAGAATAATTTCCATTGAGTCTCTAGACCTATCACTTTTTTTGTCTTTATAAACTTTTGTTTGTTTTAGGATAATAGAATTTGGCTCAAGATAACCCATTTTTTATTCCAAGGTTTCCCTAAATTTGAAAGTTATCACGTAGTAAGTTTGGTATCACTTAGTGAGTTTTCATACCAAGTCTCATTCCAATTAAGTTCGTAGCATCTACCAATTTCGCCATATCCCCCCTTTTTATATTAAAGGTGTACTTATTTGGTGGGTATGAAAAAAAAGGAATAATTATGGAATGAAAGATTGAGTTTGGTAAGAGACTATGATTATAGAGTCATTATTTTGATTACCCATTTTTGGGTAATACCCTATTCCTCTCCTAATCTAGAGGAATGGGTATTATTGTTATGTAAGGGTGTGCTTGTTACAATTAATTAAAATATAATTATTAATTAATTAAAATATTTTGATTAATTAATTAATTACAATATAATTAATTAAAATTTTTAATAATTAATTAACTATAATATAATTAATTAAAATATAATTCATTCATTAATTAAAATATTGTAATTAATTAACTACAATATAATTAATTAAAATATAATTTATTAGTTACAATATAAGTAATTAAAATAT
>JANSVA010000008.1:6384422-6415632 GCA_025504915.1 Erythroxylum reticulatum | reverse complement strand
GTTGGATATGTTTTTGTTCTAACATGCCATTATCATAGAATATGTACTTGAATATTCTTGAATGTTTGGGTATGTATCTTGTAGTAGTGGGATGTTGCAGTTATAGCCTAATCATGTTTGATATTTTATGTACTAACCTAAACATGTTTGATGTAATAGCCTAAAGATGTTTGATTTTTAACACGTGGTGAAGAAGATTAGTAACAAAATAGGATCTTTAATCAATGGAGATGAAGTCTTGGTTACTAGTCAAAAGGAGTTTAAAAGGCAACAATTGACTACTTATAATGTACTTTAGCTTCAAGCAAATGATTACCATAACTGCTAAGTTGTGTTATAAGTAGTTAAATTTTTTACGAGAAGACAAAGGTGCTTACAAAACTTGTGATTCTAAGCCCTTATATTAACAATATACATGTTGTGTAAATGCAATTGAGATTAGTGAAGGTTTTTTGTGGCATACATAAACAAATGCAGTTTCATCATCTACCATTTAAGAACTTTAACAAAAAGGGAAAAACCCTAAAAGAAAAGCAATTCACACTAAAATTGGCAATCATCGTGTTCATTGGTATGATAACATGTAAATGCCAACAAGATCCTTACAATCAATAGATATCCAACCTCTCAACCATTGTTCAGTATACAAATATCACAAAATTGATGGATATAAGGTATGTACGTTAAAGATGCAGTTTAAGTTTCTTGTTCAGTACATAAACATCACAAAATTGTTCATTTCAATGACAAACACAGTTAAGTTTACATTTTCTCCTTCCCTTTGAAGATGTAGTTTGAGTTTCTTGGCTTGGATTCACATGCCCAGTAACAGCTTCCTTCCTCTTTATTGATTTATGTCCAAGGTATAACAGTCTTTAACTTCTCCTTCTAGGCTATAGATAAAATGCAAATATTGTTAAATTGTATCACTTAATTAATTTTTAATAAGAATGCAAATATTTAACACTTACATTTGCATCCCTTCCATCCTTTTCTTAAACTTCCTATTTGCTTCTTGTTGAAGAGAATAGTATATGACATGCCTTTTTTCTAACATTTTCGCTTGAGAATTTGGGCTACATTTGCCAACAGCAAACATTCTCATTCTGCTTCCATCATCTGCAACACCATAACTAGGCCCTCTTCTCCCTTTGGTTTGCTTTTTGACGGTGGCATTTGAAGATGTACAAAAATTTGTTGTTTTTGAAGCACCTCCAAGTGTTGGGAGAATAACTGAGACTGTTGCATTTGCAATTCCACATACATGAACAGTACTTCATGTGTTGGCAGTACCTAAAGCAGTTATGACACTAGCAAATACATACATAGTAGCAGAGGCAGAGGTAAAAGTAGAGGCATTTGCTCTTCCTTTACCTTTCTTTCCCCTTTCAGCATTATTAGATGCAGAGGCACTTATTGGGACATCAATGTAGGTTTAAACTGCGGATATGTTTTCTGGGGTTAATTGTAAGTTCATTGTGTTTTGCTACATATGGAAATGAGTTGACTAGTCTGGATGAAGATTTTGAAACTGGACTAGAACCTGTTATTGATAATAGTGAGAATAGAACAAAAAACCTATCTCTCTTCCACTACTATAGAAAAGAATCTTAGTTGTACCATATAAAAGACAAAACAACTTAGAAATCACCTCTCAGTCGTTCCAAAGACAATCTCTTTTGTCATGTCCTTTTGTATGACAGTGGCTACATGTCATGATCATGCTCTTCCTAGACACGTGGTTAACATTTTGCTTTTTGGTCACTTTTGTATTCTTTCGAGGCTCATTAATGCCCTTTTTCTAGCTATTTTGGGCCTACTAGGTCTTTGTTTAAATTCTAGTAGCCTAATAGTTTCTTCATTGCTAATGGGTTAGTCCTTCATACCAGGCATTAATTAAATTGCCTTCCTATTTGCTTTGACATATTCAGTCTTTTGTAACTAACTAGAAGTTTACTCTTCAATATTAACCCTCTTGTCTCTAATAGTACATAAAACATGTGCAAAATGAATGCCACAGAGGGTATATCTCCTATAATAGCTTATTTTGTCCTGAAACCTTAGCACCATGATAAATCTTATACGCTTTATCTCCATTATGATATACTGAACAATGTTGAGCAATCATAACACTTTTCTCAATTGCTTCTCATATTCTTGGCCCAAAATTTGTCTTCCACTTGGTAGTCTCTTTTCTTTTTTTCACAATTCTTTTCATCATTTCTCTTCTGATGTGCTCAAACAACCCTAAAATTGACATTTTCTTTGTATCAACTAGAGTCTTATTGAAGGCCTCATATAAGTTATTGCTAACCAACTCAATCATAGAATCTTCCATCTAGAAAGCCCTGTACCATTGTTAAATTGGTGCATAACTATCAATATCTTCTGTTGTCATTTCCTTCTTGGCTCTTAGCTTATATAGATTTTCTTCAAATTTCCTTACTGTAAAGGATTTTGCAATTTTCCAAAAGTGCTCCTTCATCTCTTCCTCTTTATGTCGTCTTCCATGTCAATTCACAAAAGTACGTCTAGTACAAAAATTGTGCTCATAATCCAAACGCAAATTTGCAATGGCTCTATCAAGTCTCTAAAAGGAAAAACATAACCATTTTAATATGCATCTTAACATAACTGCATATTTCATAACAGTTACACTCAATAAAATAAAAAAACAAAATTTATGTGAAACTTTTACCTTTTATTGGTCTCTCATTATAGTCCAACCAATTCCAGAGCCCAAGTGTGGTAAATATGAAAGTCTCATGTATGGTTTTGAATAAGAGAAAGAAGTGAGGAATCTTCTTTTCGACTCTGACTCTCCCACTCCAGTCGTTGCTTTTCTTTCTGCTACTTCAAAAGTATCTGCTTTAGCTTCAGCCACTCAAATTTTAGATATTCCTTTTTATTTCTCATTAAATGAATGGCATCTTCTTCTAAAAATCCTAGCTATTATGAGCAGGATAGTGGGGAATCTCATTGCTACTACTTAAACAAGCATGAAACGTATGCTTGCATATCCACCATTTGGGTCTCCAACAATTATTCTAATAATTACATATTTGATCAGTGACAATTGACCTAACTTCAACCAGAGCCTAAGCAACAGGAAATATTTGATTGTTTCCATCTCTTCCCACAGTACATAGAAGTTCACCTTTAGTTTGGGTTTTTAGCCAGCATCCATCTAGGCTAAGATAATGCTTGCATCCATGCCTAAGCCCATGTTTAGTAGCTTCTAAACATATGTATATTCTTTCAAATACAGGTGGAGATGTTGGAATTAGCCAAGACATTGTCAATGTAATAGTGCTTCCTGAGTTGGGCTGCCTAATCACTTCAACATAAGACTAAAGCTTTCCAAACTCCTCTTCAATGTTGATCACAACACTATCAACTATTTTTTTTCTTTGCTCTTCTCACCATACTCATGAAGACTTTAACACCAAAACAATCCTTAACGTAAAATTTGATATCATTATTCTTCAAAAATGGCTCCCTTTTATGCTTATCCTTTAACAAGTCAAATAAGATGTTGGTGTTTGTCCTAATATTTGTATATACCCTATTATAGTCATGAGTGTTCCTGAATATCCTAACTTGAAATGACTGTAACTTCCAATCAAATGCTTCATATCTGTACCAAGGGTAGTTCTCTACCCCACATTTAGCTTGGACAAATTTTGACATATTTTTGGTAAACATGACAGCCCTCTTTGTATTGATGGACAATAAACAAACTGCATGCTTAAATTGCAAATGATTAAGAAAAATCATCTCTATTTTAATGTAAGGCTCAACTACATTTTCATCATAAATAGGGTTATTCCTTTTCCTCCTAATAGCATCATCTACTATATCATAGCAAGTTTTCCATATTCATCATAGTCATAATATTTAGACAAAACTACCTCATCTTCATCACCTGCATCACCTGCATCATCTTCATATTGTCCATTATCTCTATCATCTTCATGTTGTCCATTATCTCTATCATCTTCATCTGGACCATTACCTTCATCTCCTTGCTCTAAATCCTCTTCATCATTTTTATCCTTTTCAACCTCCATATTTGTATCATCTTCATTCCCCATATCTACATCATTTTCATCCTTCATATTTGACACACCGTCTAAATTACCTACATTACCTCCAAACCCTACATTATTAACATCCTCACCATTATCTTCAACTACATTAACCTAATTAATCTCATTATCTTCATCCATAAAACTACCCTTATACCTAACATTATCAGCCACATTAACAAAACATCCCTCATGGTGAAACCTGAAAGTTACCTTATTAAATGTCATTCTACCAACTAATTCACTGCAAACATATGGTTTAAAAGGTATATATGAACAATACAGTGAATAAATATCTTAGAAGTGGATGTGTAGTCTAAAGGAATAAGGATAATGATTGCACAAGAGCGCCACCTAATAGAATATGTTAGCAAAAATAAGTTGAAGAACAGCACAACATATGAAATTTAGTGACATTTCCTACTAAACTCATATATATATAAATCACTTCTAAGAATATAATAAGTTCTATTAATTAAGGTATGTGACGTTGTTTATACCTGTGAATCAAGAAAGGGACTTCTCGCTATGGCTCCTAGGCTCATGAAAATTTTCACTGATAAGCCTCATCGGAACTGTATCATCGTTTCCAGTTTATATGTCATACTATGTTTCTAAGAATATTGCAAACCAATACACAAAACTAACACATCATTTGCATTAACATAAAACCAGAACACATCCTGCATGAAGTTTATACAAACAAAGTTCATAAGAAAAGAAACATTATAGTACGTGGCGTTGTTTATACCTATAAATCAAGAAAGAGACTTCTCGCTGTGGCTTTAAGGCTCGTGAATTTTTTCACTGATAAGCCTCATCAGAGTTGCATCATCAGTTTTGAGCCTATATATCATCCTATGTTTGTACGAATATTGCAAACCAGAAAGGAACTTCTAGTTGTGGCTCCTCATCAGAGCTGCATCATCAATTTCTAACCTATATATCATCCTAAGAGTTTATTATGCCTCAATGTTTCAAAAAACCTATATTAAATGCAATCCTCGTTCAATTGTTACATAAACTTTAAGTTACTAATAGATTGTTAAATCATAACTTTATGTTTTCATCAAAGATATTTAGATATTGCAAACAACAACATAAAAACAATACTTTATTTGCAATTACCAAACAATTTATCACAAATACTCCTACTAGTAAAGCAAAACATATTGGAAACATTAGTTGGACAACTTATCTCAATAAACGGACAACCGCAAACTATAAAGAAGAAGGACAAACGATTATGAATGCTCTTCAACATAAATCATAGTTTGCAAAACAAGGGAATTTCGTATTTAATATAATACATTTGTTCTTTATCTTTTCAGTATTATAAGAAATTAGTATTGCCTATTGGCATAGTTGCAAATTACAAGATAGTTCATCTTGTATTCTTTTGTTTGTAATTAAAATAAACTAGATGTCCATAACAAATGCAAAATGACATTTTCAAAGCTAAACCAACTCTTGAATGTCATAAGTTCCACATATGACCACTCCAAAAGTCATTTATCTGAATTTAATATCCATGTCATAAGTTCCATATATGACCACTCCAAAAGTCATTTATCTGAATTTAATACCCAACTTCAAATTCCATAACAAACAAATTGAAATTACAACTTAAAATTTCATAATGAACAATTTCAACTTCAAAGCAGCATAATAAGCAATTTCACAACTTCAATTTCCATAATAAGCAATTTCAACTTCAAAGTACCACCATAATAACTAATCTTATAGCTTCAAATTGAATTAAAAAAAATTCAATCTCTTTTAATGGAAACTTGTTTGTTCTTAACACCAATCATATTAAATCCATATGTTCATCATTCTTCAAGTTAATTAGTATTCATATCTAGTTTAATATTAACATATTAAGCATTTAATTTTTTAAAAAGAAATATTAATACATAATTATGTATACGCTTATGCTATTATCCTAAGAAACTATTGTAATCCTAAACACAACAAAAAGAAAGCTAAAATTTTAAACTTAAAATGCACTAAACATGAAATTCATATGTACAATCATCTAGAGAGTGGATCATAGGTTTTGACTTGCCTATTTCTATGTCATATTTCACATTAAGCTTTTCTACCTTGTCTATCTTTAAAGCTTTCAAAATTGTTTCTGACTAAGTATGCTCCTTATTTCCTATTGAACATAGTATATAAACTAATTTTAAAAATCATCGCTACAAAATTGAAGGCGGTTGTAAAGTCCATTACAAATCTTACTTAAGGAGCATTCATCCGGAGAAACCCCCAATGTCGCAAAGGTGTGGCGTATTTAGGTTGAAAGATAATACAAAGAAAACCAAAATAATGAGTATATCAATCGTACTTGGTGATTGTTGGAGAGATAGTGAAATCGGCGAGACGATGCATGAACCAGGCAAGACAACCCCTTGAACAAAAACTGGAGTACGGATTAGTCGATGGTGAAGATGCGTCAAAGAGAGAAGAAGACGGAGATCGGTGAAGTTTTGGAAATTTAGGGTTTTGTAACTTGTAATTTAATTTAACTGTTCCATGGAAGCTTTTACTTTTTTTAACGTGACATCTAAAAATATAGTAACAGTGCCATGTAATATATTGTAACGACACATGTGGACATATTCTAATTTTCGTCCAAAAAAGACTTAAATTGAGCAGATTCGTGAAAGTTTAGATCTTCGATAAGTAACTTATAAGTTTAAGTCCTAAATTGATCAAACTAAAAAATGTTAGATCCCAATTTGAGCTTTTAGTCCATAACTATGTATAAAAGATGAGTTTTATTTTCTTGAGTAATAGATTTATTGGGCCAAAGACAAAAGCCTTGACCCAAAATACTCTTACATTGGACTTCAGGACCAACGGACTCAAATTTGATTGGCAAAGGGAATAGTCCATCCATAACGTGGACAACACTACAGGCATAGCCAAACAACCTTGGAAAACCCTAACAGCTTTATATAAAATGATCCGCTGTCAACAAAGCCCCTAGGTTGGTCGTTGCAACTGTTGAAACATTTGCTTCTACGTTTCCGAAGAGCAACCATGGTGGCCACCAAGAAAACGGTATTATGTCTCTAAGAGTTCCGTTTTACTTCTCCATTTGATTAATGGGTTTGGTGGAAAATTAGCATTTTCATATATTTTTGTTTTGGGAAATTGCAGAAGAAGACTCATGAGAGCATTAACAGTAGGTTGGCTCTCGTCATGAAGAGCGGCAAGTACACTCTGGGATACAAGACCGTCCTCAAAAATCTCAGGAACTCAAAGGGTATTTCTCTTATTCGCTATTATTTGTGTTGTGCTTGTGTCCACATGCATATATTTTGGTTGTTGGTATTGGGCGTTGAGAGGTTGAACCCGTGGTGATTTAATTGACTGCAGCTTGTTTCATGTTGATCTATTATGTCCTGATAATCGTGATTTGTTAAGATTGCTGATCATCATTTTCTTAATTCGACATATATAGAATGATGCTATTTTGCCTATTTCTAAAGATCAATGTATTCCTTGATACAGATTAAGTGTTAGATTCATGGTGTTTTGCCTCTTGAACCCTTGTTAGCAGAATTTAGGTGTTGTGCCCAATGGGACTTAGAGATTTGAAACCCCATTGTAATCACCAATTTTGAGTCAGCAGCAATTCTTATTTGTGAAAACAAGAATATATGGTGTGATTTGTTATTCTTACTTTTAAATGACTGTTTTGTTGATGTTCTTCTGTCAACTGCTTGAAAATATAGGTTTGAAGCGTTAAATTTTTTATTTCACGCTATATTATAATTCTGTACATGTTGTAAATTGTATGTTTTAAGAGGTCTTTGGAGGTTGCAGTACTGCGTACAATAATTTTCTTACTGAGGATGTGTATATGCTTCTTTATTATTTGGATTACAGTAATATTTTTGTTATAAACTTTGAATACTTCATTGCTATTTCTTTTTTTATGACATAAAAGTTGATCTGTATGTTTCCTTATAGCAAAGTTGATAATTATTTCCAACAACTGTCCACCTCTTCGGAAGTCTGAGATCGAATACTATGCTATGCTGGCAAAGGTTGGAGTGCACCACTACAACGGAAGTAAGTATCCCTATCAATTCCTTTTTATAATCATCTTTGCCGAGTCTGTTCACATATGTAAATTTTCAACTCCATGCTTATTATATCTGGCTTTATTACACATGCACACATGATTTTCTTACTTGGTGCTGTTTTGATGGGCTTGAATTTGTATTCAAAGTTGAAATTTTGATATGAAAGATTTGAGGTTGTTATTTAATTGATATCCTATGATGGGTCATCACAGTCTAATGTGCTTTTTCTGCAAGTTTTCGAGCTTAAAATTGTTGTGTTATCATTTCAGACAACATTGATTTGGGTACCGCTTGTGGAAAATACTTCAGAGTATGCTGCCTTGGCGTTATTGACCAAGGTATCTTTTGTGGCTATATTTTTGTATTAGTGTGATTTTCATCTATAGTACACTTCTTCTGTAATATGATTGTTATCATTCTTTCCTGTTGTGTAGGTGATTCTGACATCATTAAGAGCATGCCTGAACATTGATTTAAGGATTGAGCAAAAGAATCTCATTGCTAGTTAGTATGTTTTTGGCGAGAACAATTTTGTGGATCATGTTTCAAGTGTTTTTCAATTATGGATATGAAATGGATGCTTCTGTGTAATAGGAAGTTTCTAATATCGACGACCAATTGTCATTTCTTTTATAACTCTCCATTTGTCACTTCTTGTGTAATTTCTCCATTGGTAGAATTGATGTCTTTTTTGTTTCCACGAGAATTTTCTAGTCATCATTGTGTTGCATGAGTTTCTGCAGTTGTGCCATGGCTGAAGGCCTTGGTACTCGGCTAAAAACGCAAGGTTTTAAAAATCAGACCGGACCGTTCGGTCCGACCGTAAAAAGTTTGAATCGATTAGTGGGTCGATTCTGTTTCATCTAATAATCTTTCCACATAAAAACCGGCCGGTTTAACTTTATTTCGGTCGGACCGGTCTGGTCTGATTTTTTAATTCTTGCAAAATTCCCTTCCTTTCTTTTATTAAAACTTTTGCGTTTATAAAATTGTTGCCAAGAACATATTTCATTAATTAATAAGCCAAATTTATCAAAATTATTAGTTTATAATATTTATTTCATTTTGGATGCTTTGTCTTTTTAAATAAGGGAGGAATAAGAGAATCATACTGTGATTACATTGAAAATTAAATGACGTCATCACTTATTATAATATAAGTACTTATAAGTATAATATAATTTTCTTATATTAATATCATAATTTTGTTAGAAACATTATATAAATCTTATTGTCACCTACAAAATGATCCAGTTGCATATTTCTTTTCTAACATTTTTTATCTTATTTGAGTTGAAAATCATTATCTCTCTTATTTCCTATTACACGCAACTCTTCCACCAATACTTATTTTGAAGTATATTGATGAAACTTACAAACATAAATATATTAAACTTCGAATAATTATCTGAATTATAATTTCATAAAATATTTGTTGCTCATAAATAAATATGAAATAAATATACATACCTGGTTAGTTAGACATGTATTAATGTCAAACTCTAGATCTTAGTCAATATTTCTTCTATAAGTAAAAGATGCAAATTTAACTAATATTTTATCAAATTACAAGTTAATTTCTAATATTTTGAGGCATTTAAATGAATTCTAACATTTGCAAACTGTTCAAATTTGACAGCAAAAATTTAAATAGAGTAAAGTCTTGTCAAGACGATTTATGAAGAAAATGTATTTGTCACGACGAATGAATTAAGAACATCTACTGATGGTCAATTCATATTTTATTTTGATTATATTTAAGTTAAAATTATAGTGTATTACAAGTTTATAATTGAGAATAATTTTATACATTACTAATTTGTAATTTATAGTAATGCATTAGAAGAAGTTGATGCAAATACTTTAGATGAAAGGGTAGTTTACAAATCTTTAAATAGCATTGAAGAATTTGGAGCTTCTGACGATGATGAGACACAACTTCCTTCATAAATACAATTTTAATTTTTATTGTTATTTTAATATTTATATTAAACTTGTATTTATTTATTATTAATTCGTTATATAATAATAAATATTGATGTATTTTTATTTTAATAAAATATTTTATTTTTACTTATTTTTATAAGTTTTACTTCTTATTTATTATATACAAATTTTATAGCAATTCACTACTGATTGAACCTCTAAACTTTAAACCTTTCTTTCGACCGGTTCAATTTTTAAAACATTACTAACAAGCAATAAATTGGTGATTAAGAAAGCCCGAAGCAAAAGATAGAAGAAGAGCAACTGATCAGCTTTTGCATAGACAAATTGATGTTATAGTTTTTTCTTTTAATTTGTGAAGAACTATAATACTTTAATCAGAAAGGGAGAAATAAATGTTTGTAATGCTTTATACTTTTCTATTTTACTATAGTAATATCTTAAATAATTATTTAAATTACTTAATATATTTCATTTTATTTGTATTTCAAACATTACATGTTGATTATAATGAGTTTATTATTTTATAACATTTTAATTTATTATATTATTTGTATGAAATGCGATTATTTAGCGATTAACATTATTTTTTTAACATTTAAAGTTGTTTTCGTTTATTACTTTCGTCCATCTAATAAATGAAACTTACAGAAAATAAATTAATGGATACTCATAAAATAGGATAAGAACTTGGCAACGAGAATAGATGATAACTTAATAATGAGAAGAGATGATATGATCTCTATTCAGACAACTCTTAGGTCTCGTTTGGTTGATACGGATTGTTAACTGGGAAAGTAATCTTTTTCTTAAAATTTAAATTATTACGTTTAGTTCATTTTTCTGAGTAGTTAGGAAAGTAAAAACTTTCCTAATTTAGGAAAAATAGTAACACTTTCCCTGAATTCTAAATCCGAACACCCTCTTGGTATTTAGATTACTTTATTTAGGAATTTAATCTAAAAATTATACTGACTAATTTAACCTTCATTCTCTCTCAATTCTATAAATTTCAAATAAATTTTGATATAATAATTAAAAATATATAAAAATAAAATTTAGTTTATAAACAATAATTTTTAAATTATTTATTTTTAAAAATAAAATATTTTATTAATAAATATTATATAAATAAATTTAAATAAATAATTTTTGTAGGTTTTGTTTAATTTATAATTATTATTAGTAATAAAAATATTTATTATTATTTTAAAAACAAAAATTAAAAATTAACAATAATTATAAAAGTTGAAATAAATAAAATAGCTAATTAAAAAAACTTTGAAAAAGAAGAGGAAAGGATAGATGAGAAGGAGGGAGGGAAATTTTAAAAATTTTTGAAAATTTTGCAGAAAAGTTATCTTATTTTTTAAAATTTCTATTTTTTTTAAATTTCCGGTATCGGCGGATATTTGGATTTTGAATATCTTTACTCTTTAGGTTCATATTTTTTCTTATTTAATGATTTCAATTTTTATTCGGTTTGTATAGATATAATTAAAAATACAAGTCAAAATTAAATTATATTATATATGATACTGTTATATACCAAGCACTATAATAAGAATCTACACAAATTTCTTATTATAATTTTTATAAGTATCCAAACAAACAATGTAATAAGAATCACCCAACTTTCTTATTAGCATTCTTATAAGTATCTAAATATGTGAATATCTCTACTTTTCATAAATTTATTTTTCAAAAAATTATATTCCAAATTTACCAAATTTTTCTGTCAACCAAACATAACCTTAGATTAAATCTGGGGATAATAATCACATGCAAGAGCTCAACTGTTATTTTTCCAAAGAAAGTGAATCATTATGTTTGGACATTGACATTATTATTATAATTATTATAAACCTAATTTACATGCTTTCATGTCTCCAACTTTTTATTGTTTTTTCTTTTTTCACTTTCAACATGTAATGAGAGATAGAATAAAAGCATGTAGATAAAAGGCGTCCCTTAAAGTGGCCACTCAGATCCCAATTGAAGATGCTCTCTTTAAGCCTCCTTTCTTTCTTACTAATTATTATTATATGAATCTTTTATCTTTAGCTTAAGATATTTTTCCATGTTATAAAAATCTGGATCAAAAATTAAACCGATGAGATAAGATATTTAGAGTTTAAAATATTATTAAACTATCGTAAAATTAGTTAAATTTTTTTAAAATATGGTTAAATAAAAAATTTGAATAAAGGTTAAAATTTTTAATTATAAAATAAATAAGTATATAATAAATTAAAAGTGACCGAAGACAGAAGCAAAAAAGATGTGTTGGTATGGAAGAGCATGGAGTTGGGTTTTGACAGAGTTGGGACATGCATGAACAGGGGTTGGACCACCTAGTTCGTTAAGGAAATATCTTATCCCCGTACACAGCGTGTTTAGGTACACCTCAAAAAGGACTGACTTGCGTGACTATGACTCAGTCACTTCACTTGTATTGCATTGTAATTCTTAAAATAGTGAGTGCATGGCGGCAGCCAAAAAAGGACAGATTCTCCCCACTAATTTAAAACAATCGAATTAGAAAATATCAAAACTTCATTATTATGATAATCCTTGCAATTCCCTGTATCTTGTGTAGTGTACAGTTCGTGTTTGTGCTTTTGTGGTCCCTCTCTTTCTAAGAACTATTGCAGGAAATGTAAAATCCTTGATTTTGATGATCTGGGTCTTTCCTAAATTCCATGCTCTTCATTCTTCGCTTTACATCCCAGGTAACTTGGATGCTTCACTTTCGGTTTTGGTGACTAAATTGTTCCTTAACGGCTTAAGAGATGAACTTACTCCTATCCTATTGCTTTCAATTCCTGGTTCGAGTTTCAATCTTGTTTCATCTCTTTCCCTTTGTTTTTTTTTGGCCTTCTTATTCTTCTTCTTATTAGTTTAAATGGCTCTTCAGTTTTCTGGTGAATTTTGCTTTCTTTACTCGATATTCTTTCTCGTTACCTGTTACTGGCATGTCCTATTGTCAAGTACAGCGATCCTGGTATTTGCACTAAATTCTTACATCTCACCATGATCCCCCTCCACTGGAATTGTTGCTCCAGCCTTTGGCTTTCTTTTTCCTTTTTTCTTTTTCACGTGTGCTAGTTATCTCTATCTCTTAAAAGATTTCACCTTTTGGTTTCTTTTTTCCTCCAGCTAGAAGGGGATGGTGGCCTATTAGAGTACGAAATTCTCTTTCTTTTTGGTGGGTGCTTTCTGGGTGGTATTGATAAGCTGCAGGCTTTGACATAACATTTGGTGAATTACAGAACACTCTTGATTCTTAGGAATGGCTATTGCATATTAAATTATTAACATTGTTGCTTCGGGGTGCCAACTTTTGAATATCCATAATCCTTTCTCTTCCTTTTTTGCTTTTTTCTTGTTTTTAAGTTCAGTAGCTCTTTCTCAGTATCTCTTGCTTTCTGTAACTTTCTCGTTGCAGGGTAAAGTCATCGGGCACTTGCTTTTATCTCTTGTTCTGTTTTCACATAAGCAGTCTGCATTTTATGGACTTTGGAATTAAATGCTCTCTTTGGATCCAGGGATTAAATTCACTCAACAAATCAAGATTCTCTTATTAATTCCATTCCTTTATCATCTTTGAATCTTCTTTCCTTTCCAGTGAAAAGTTGAGCTTTTAATTTTGTGAGTTTGGTCATTGACAAAATGGATCTACCTTTTCTTACTTGATGAGCTCGAACAACTTTCTGATCATTCTTTCTTTTGCTTAAGCATCTAGGAGGACAGGAATTTTTCCCTCACTACTCCCCAGCTGTTAGCATTTTGATGTCTGCTTGCTTCTGAAGTTATGCTTGAATGCTTTGATTCTTATTAATAATGTCTAGTCTTTCTTGGCTGTTGCGTTCTAAATAGTTGTTGATTGCTGTTAGTGGTGTTAATGTGGGTATATTTGCAATCTGTATTTGAGGCAGAAGACTATGGACTGATTGTCTGACAGGTGAGCTACTGAAACATCTAACGCTTGGAAATGGGGGCCACAAATTCTAAAATAGAAGAAGACAAGGCTTTGAAACTATGTCATGAAAGAAAGAAATTTGTTAGGCAGGCACTTGATGGCAGGTGCTTGCTTGCAGCCTGTCATGTTGCGTATGTCCAGTCACTGAGAAGTACAGGAACCGCTATAAGAAAATTCGTCGAGCCTGAAGGTCCTCTTGAATCCTCATTGTATACTTCAACTAGTGCTACACCAGAGCCACTTACTTTAACAGAGAAGTCACTTTCCCATTTTTTGTTCTCTCCACATACTGCATCACATCCTGTTGATGCAACTGAAAATCTTTCTCCATTGTCAACACCTCCCAGCTCTAGCCGGTTTCAAGTTAAAAATATGTGGTTTAGAGGTTTTTCTTCTACAAAAATTGAAGAGAGACCTCCTGTAGCTGTTACAGGAACACTAATGTCTTCCAACCCACAGAATACCACTGCTCATGCCATTGAGAAAGCAGAAACATCATCACATGAAGCTTCTTCAGCCCCTGCAGAAACTCCACCATGGGATTACTTTGGATTCTTCCCTCCAACTGACCATCAATATTCTTTCCATGAAAGAAAGGAAGTGAACCAAGGGTTGGATCCTGCTGACCATTTGAGAATGCTTAGGAAAGAGGAGGGAATTCCTGATCTGGAAGACGAAGAAGATAAACCATCATATCAAGAACGGGAGGAATCTGATGACACAGAAGATGAATTTGATGAACCTACCATTGATACATTGGTTAGAAGTTTTGAAAATTTTAATAGGGTACATGATCAAGCTACACCGAATGCTTCACTTATGATGCCCTCTGCTGGAAATGTAGCTTCAGAAAGTGAGCTATTGAATGGGGAAAAATACAACACACCTGAATTGTCACCATTGGGAACCCCATCCTCAGCAGTTGCTATTTTGGTCAATTCCGGGAAAAAAGATGCTAAAGAAGTACGGAATGAAAATAATACAATTCCCAAAGACTTCTTTTCTAGCATAAAAGATATTGAATATCTCTTTATTAAAGCTTCGGATGCTGGAAATGAAGTTCCAAGGATGCTTGAAGCAAATAAATTGCATTTTAGACCCATAGTTACGGCAAAAAAAAGTATGGCCTTTATCCCCTAGATAACTACTCTAAGGATGATTGGCATTTTGATTTTTCTTTTCAAACTCTCAACATCACATGTCTTTTGATAGCTTCTCATATGGTAGTAGTTTCATTTAACTTGCTACCTGAGATCACTAACACATGATAATAGAAAACACCTAAATGTAATTGATTAAGGAACTTGATTTTTGGGCAATTAGAAAGAACTTTTTGGTTTCAACCTTAAGGCCATTATTAGGTAGTTAATTTCCATTATTTGAATTTGTTAAATGACTGTAACTGGTTTTCCTTTTCTTGTGGGCAGATGGGTCTGTAACACTTGCATTTGTCAAGTCTTGCTTCTCATGTAGGGAAGATTGGAGCTATGTTCAAGAAGGTATCTATCCTTATGTCTTTCACGTTTTGTGTTAGGACTAATGTCAACGGTGCAGATGTGTCTCTAATTTATCTTGTGATTTCTAGATTTCAGAAACAGCTAAAATATGATAATGAATACGGCATGTAAACTATGGGTATCTAATTTATGATCCATTGAAATAGTTTTTGAAATTTTTATAACAGAGTGGGTATAGATCAGCCTTTGGTTTCATTGCTGCATAATTTCTATATATAAGTGTGGTGAAATGAGTTGACAGCATCTCTTATTTAGTTTTATTCTTCACTCTCCCATTTTGATACTTTTTATCTTGAAATACCAGTCTTGTCAGGGAATAAGCAACTCCACATTTTTCATTTTTGCTGAATAACTATGTTAGTTTACCATTAGAATATTTGTTAAATTCTGTGATGACTTTCATGAATTTTAACTGGCACTTTCTTTGTGACTTTGGCGTTACAAAATACATGTCAATGAAATGTGGGAAATTTTGGTTTCTACGTAATTCATTCTTTGTAATTTCATGAGATTGATTAAACTAGATAAAATACAACGGAAACCAGCATCCCCAACCTCACCCCAAAATAAAGTGAGCATCTGTCTAAACATTTGCAAAATAACACCATTACAAAGAATTCATTCATGATGTTCCTATTCAAAAAGAAGAATATTCTACTTGATGGAGAGGCCTGTGACCATCTCTGCCATCTAACAAAGTAGAAAAGATAAGAAGAAATTACCTTTGCTAAATTTATACCTGTACGGTTTTTCCAGGAAAAAGTTTGCTCCCATAACTAATACTCCAACTAGATTTTCAAGTTATCATCACAAATAAATTCCGCTTACCATTGTCTAGCAAACTTTGGGGGCTGTGGGAGGATGATATGGTGGATTTGGGGGGCTTAGGGGTTATGATATGATGGACTCTAGCACAACAAATGAACAGAAAAAGAATGATTCAAGCTGATACCAACAGGTAACAGTGACTGGGAAGTGGTTGAAGAGTGGGACTTCAATTGAAAAATGATTCTCAGAAAAGTTTGCCAGGAGCCTGTGAAGTTAAGTAGTGGGATTCAAAGCAACAAAGCATATGTCACCAAGAAAAAAGATAATAATCTTATTTCATTTATGTCTTGAATTTAGGTTGTTAGGAATCTGCAAAGTTTGGATATTGTAGAAAAGTAGAAAGCACAACCTTGGTGAAAGGAACAATTTGCATTCTGTCTTTGCCTCAACTCCTCCGCTTACTTCTCATTTTGGGGCCCGAATTGTCTAAATCTGTTTATTTTCTCTTAGAACCCGTCCAAACTGCTGTGAAGTACTTAACTTGGCACAGGACAACATCTTCACGATCATCTTCATCAAGGAATCTTGTTGGCCCAAATGTTAAGGATGATACAGAGGATCCCATTGGCAATCCTTTTGAAAACTATTGCATGATATCTGGGAGTCATGCTTCAACCCTGGACAGGCTTTATGCCTGGGAGAAAAAACTTTATGATGAAGTGAAGGTATGTTGGATTCTTAATATATTAGTTTTCCATGATTGCTTTTTTTTTCCCTTGTTTAATCCATTTTCATAATATAATCGCCTGAAATTCAGTATAATTTATCTTAGAAGACTTGGGAAGTTGGGGAATGGGTGAGGGTTGCCAGCAACATGTTGGTGCTTTGGCCAGATGAGATGGTAGGAAGGTGATAATGCCACATATGCTGTTTGTTGATAGCCCAACTCTTTTGTTAGGGATGAATCGACTAGTTTGCTCTAGTATGAGTTCTTTCTCATTGATAAAAGTGTCTGGACTTAATGCTCAGATGTGAGTGAGGATGTTCCTGCTTCCTCTAGAGGCTTCCAGGGTCAAGGACTTTTGCATCTCAATTCCTATGATTAAAATTTATTAAAAATAACCGGATGAGAACTAACTACCTTCCAGATCGTTCACATATATTTAGTCTCTTCCTTTTTTTTCATCCATTCTGAAAATATGGAGAGCAGTTCAGTTGCTTGTAAATTGGTTGCCATGTTATATAGTTAAGTTCTAAGATTGCTGAGCTTCCAATTTGAATTCAAAAGCCAAGTTCGTGTTTCCTCAGATGTATTTTGTCATTATCTTCTGAAGATTTAATGATATCATACTTCAGGCCAGCCAGGTGGTCAGGAGCCATTATGAAAGAAAGCGTAAGTATCTAAGACAACTGGAATCAAAGGGGGAAAGGGAACCAAAGATTGATGAAACTCGTGCTATAGTGAAAGACCTGCACTCCAGGATTAGAGTTGCAATTCACAGAATTGATTCCATATCACAGCTGATTGAAGAATTACGTGACAATGAGCTCCAGCCGCAACTTGAGGAGTTAATTGAAGGGTACGAGTTTCGTCATTTCTTTTCATCAATTCTGTAGTTAACTATCATCTTACGTTCATCAGTTCTGTAGTAAACTATCATCTTATGCTTAAAATGGAACATAGACCTTTCATACTTTTTGTAGCATTGTAGGTCTTATAAACCATTTTTTCTGGTAGTTGAACAATATTTTGAGACAAACACTATGCAACAAGATTCTGAATCCTTTTATGTTGGCTTATCAGGACCATAACCTTCCGTGGAACTAAAGGCTGAGTATCATATTCATGCATGCGATGAAGCGCACATTTTTAACATATTCATGCATGAGTAGATTGATTGATTAATGAGTAACATGTTTATTAAATTATTTGGCCTGCCAGCCAGAGGAGTTTTGTTAATAATATGACCTTAATTATAGCTAGATTCCTAGTTCTTGCCATGTCAGGGGTTCATGATCATGAATGTCACTCTTTTAGAAGTTTATTTAGGTGATGGTAGATTATAACATCCATTTGTCCTTGTGCTGAAATGATACACGGAATAATCTGGAAGAAATAGATTCCAAATACTATTGTGAACTTTCCGTTTCATACTTGCACTAAATCTCTCCACAATGCCAATTTGAGGTTAGTTATCTAAGTGTGGTGAGTTTGGTTGAGTGAGTCGGCACTGGCTTAGCTATGCTTTCAAATTTTTTCTTTTCGGTTCATCACCTTGGTTTATGGAATTTACATCTCAGATGATTGTATATGAGAACGGGTCCCAATTCCTCCAACAAGGATGTTGAACCACATGGTATATTCTGTACTGCTAATGTAATACACGATGGTATTTCTATTAAACAGTGTGATTTGTTAAATATATCTATAGAACTGATTGATTGGGTAAGTGTGAACTTGGTAAGGATTCTGTGCGGGTGCCAGCTAAACTGTAAAGACAATTCTCCAAGTCTTTCTGTTTCTGTCTTGTAGCATGAGTTAGACATTTAACTAATACTACATCTGAATAGTTTCTTGTTGAAATCTAGACAATCTGAAGAGTGGTTCTTGTTGTCACTTCATTTGTCCTGTGATGAATTGCATTCTGCTGGATTCAGAGATATGATTTCCAGGTTATGTTGTTTACTTCGCTTTAGAGCCTCAGACACATCTGGTTGCCTCGTGTTATTATACAAGTTTTTACCATGAATACTGTTTCAGCTTCTGTAGTTGTTGGACATCCATCACCTCATCTCTCCCTCCTTCAGTACCCTCCTTCAGTACTGAAATAACTAGAAAGGGTGAAGAAGGACATTGTGTAACATTGATTGAAGTGAATGATACATTCAGGTTCTATGCAAGACATATAGTTTCTGAATCCTACTCTTTAGCTGTAGAGATGATTTTATTTCCACGTCATATTAAAGATTAATCAGTATCTGCTCTTTCAAGTCGCATCTGACTACAAAATTTTACTGCAGTTCATTTCATGCTTTTGGTGAATGTGATTGATTTAATGTATCATGTGAGAGCCTTGAGTAGATGTCCTGATCCTGTTATGTTAAAAGATGCCTTTGGTGCTCTATGCTTCCATTTTTATCTTTTTGCACGTGGCTTTAGATGTAAGATTGAGTGATTGTCAGTAGTAACTTGAAGAATTCATCCAATTTTGAACTTTATGGCAATTGCAGTCTCAGTCGGATGTGGGAAGTGATGTTTGAATGCCACAAGCTCCAGTTGAATATCATAAAAATTGTAGAGGGTACTGGACATGAAAAAATCTCAATACATGCAGAGTCACATCGGCAGATTACCATCAATCTTGAAAACGAACTTACTGCATTATCTTTGAGTTTTACAAAATGGATTGGTGCTCAGAAATCCTATCTGCAGGCCATAAATAATTGGCTTTTCAAATGTGTCCTTCCAGAAAAACCTTCAAAAAGGAAAAGGAGGCAGCCAGCCCCTTCATTGACTTTGAGAGAAAGTGGTCCTCCAATGTATGTCACTTGTGGTGCATGGTTGGACAAACTTGATGCACTGCCTATGAAGGAAGTTACATATTCTCTACAAGATTTAGTAGCCGAAATCAGTCGCTTCCTACCATGCCAAGAAAAGAATCAAGTAAAGACTGCAGATCCAACAATATCCAAAGCAGAGAATGGCAGTGATTTAGCCGTTAACTTGTTGAGATATGAAACTACAGAGAACTTTATTTCAGGTTTTGAGCATTTTCGTTCAAGCTTGGAGGGATTTCTTGGGCAGTTGAACAACTTTGCAGATTCCTCTGTGAAAATGTATGCAGAACTTCAAAAGGAGATCCAAGATGTTAAGAATAATCATGAACAACTGAAGTCGCAATCATTCTCAATCTAGCTGGAAGAAGGATTTGGTTATGGAGCAGAGTGGGAGTTTCATTCCGCTGTTACTTATTTACTGTAAAATTGTGTGCACCATTTGTACATGAAGGGAGGAATAAAAGGGTGTTGGCAGGTAGCTGAAAAACAGAAATAAAGAATAAGATAAGACTGACAAAAAATAGGACACTGGATAAATTCCAACCCTCATGCTTACATCTTTGACCGACTGTTTGTTCCCTGCATTCCTATATATGCATACTTCAAGTTGTTCATCTTTGCAGTCGGTCGTCCACGTGCATGCCGGTGGCGGATCAAATGATTGTTAATACTTCCAACCAAAGCTGTGCAACTTCTTCATTTTGGTGTGCAAGAAATCTGATTCTGTGTCAAATGTACAAATCCTTTGGTATGTTTAGACATAGTTGCCTAACTAGTTAGAGCTTGTCTTTTATGTGCATAGTAATTATAAGATTTCAGGTTCAAATTGTAGATAAGAGTTACCTCTAAGTGCCTGTTTGAATCGACTTTTGAAAGGTTAATAATTACTTTTTTCCGTTATAAAGAAAAATGAGTGTAATACTGCAACCAAACCGTTACACTAAAGACCATGGTTAATTCGTCATCGACTTTTATCTTGTATCTGTCGAACAATTCAAGAGCGATGATTACAAAGTGCATCCTAGAATGGAAAAAACTACGATATGTGAGAAAAGGTTGTGATGAACACCCAAAAATTTGCCTGAAGCTAGTTGTTGGGAAACCTGCAATTCCATATTGATTTCATGGATTTTTAACTCGATCGAGAAATCCATCCAGCCTAGTGTTGCTTATAAGGAGCCTGTCGAGGTGGTTTAGGATGATTTACAAGATCGTTTTTGGATTAGGAATGCCCCGCAGTTGGAAGGGGGGAGATCGCTTCGCTCTGATAGCAAGGCACGATCATGATGGATTCTTATACAAAATTTAAGGGAATGTGAGATGAGTTGCACAAAATTGTACCTACAGAGTCGCATACAAATTCCTTCACCAGGGTGAAGAGGAGAAGTTGCACCAATTTTTTATTGGGTGGGACGATGCAATTTTTGAAACTGTTCAATCTCAGATATTAAGCATGGATCCTCTGTTTATTGTCAGCAAGGCATATGCCTTGATTACCAGAGAAGAACGCCACAAGTTCATTATTCAATGCCAAGAAGAACATGTCGAGGCAGTGGCAATAGTGATGCAACCTGTGACCAAACCAAACGTAGGTTTGGTTAGTGTCCAGTCGATGAAGACAGATAATAGGGACACAAAAGTTCTGTGCTTTGCAGTGTTTACTTGCTGTCCTCGTTCATTTTTGTTCCGTTTTCAGAGGACAAGAACAAAAAAATTTGTTCCTTCCAAAACTGTGGTACAAGAATTTTTGTCTAGGATAAGAACAAAACATATAATGAAATCTCATAAATACCCTCCCTCCATTTTTAAATTCCTTATTATTATTATTTTTCTTCCTCTTCTTCTTCCTCTATTATTATTATTGTTATTATTATTATTATTATTATTATTATTATTTATTGTAAATTTTGAACTTATTATTATTTTAATTATTTTAATTCTTCTTCTTCTTCTTCTTCTTCTTCTTATTATTATTATTATGATTATTAGTAGTAGTAGTAGTAGTATTAGTATTAATTGTTGTTATTATTATTTATTATTTATTATTATTGTTATTATTATTATTATTATTATTATTATTATTATCAATTATTGCTATTATTGCTATTATTAATTATTGAAATAAATTTTCTACTTATTATTATTATTATACAAAATTAATTTTCTTATTTTTATTTTTATTATCATTATTATTCATAATTAATTTTCTTATTATTATTGTGATTATTAAATTCCTTATTATTATTAATTTTCTTCCTCTTCTTCTTCTTCTATCATTATTATTATTATTATTTTATTTATTTATTTATTATTATTATTATTATAAGAAATTAATTTTATTGTTATTGTTATTGTTATTATTTGTTAGCTTTTTTACTAATACAAATAATTTGTTTTAAAATTATCAATGAATTACATATTTCTAATTATATTATACTACAGGGGTATTTTCGTCATTGATACTATTTTTATGTTCTGTTTATTGCAACCAAACACATTTCTATCATCAAGACGGAGACATTTTTTTTTGTTCTGTCCATCACAACCAAACACCTCACTATCTTCAATTTCCGTCTCGTTCCGTCTTTAAATTTTCGTCTCGTTCCGTCTCTATATATTGAAGATAGCAATCAAACGCAGCGAAAATTTAGTCTTTAGGTTGGACAATAACAATAGAAAGGGAAGCAATGCAAGTACAACAACAAGATTAGCTACAAAGTTTGATATGGTATTGGTGTTCATCAATTTGCTCTCCATGTTTGGTTTTGGGCCAATTTCATGTTGGAGTGATGTAATAAAAATACTGAATCAACTTTCGTACGCCTAACCACTTGTTTTTAATAAATACATGTTCAACTTCAAGGTTGTCCAATTTCTTTAAGTGATTAATTATTACATTATCAAAACAAACAATTGACAGAATAACTAATACGGTAAGAATTGTCAAGACTGAAGAGCACACTCCACCAATTCTTGAACTAGTCCAAATTGCGGCATTAGAAGATGAAGAGTTCAACCTCCAAGTGACTTTCTTTATCCTCTAAGATTTTGTCTTCTTCCCTTCTTCAATACAACATCATCCTCTATGTTCTAAAGCCACCGTATGACTTTTTCTAGAACTGTTTGGTTGAACTTTGAAGGATGAATAAGTATTTTTTTTATTGCAAAAATTGTAAAAAAAAAACGAGTGTTTGATTGTAAACTAAAAAATTACTTTTTAAATAGATATAATTTTTTTTATAATTAAAATACAACTTTTTAATAAGCTTAAATTTTGAGCTTTTAAAAAAAGTATATTTTTAGTTAGATTTTTCAGATCAATTAATGAGTCTATTTTTTAGTCTCTTTTATTCTTATTTTTTACGCATAATTTCTAAAATACTCACAAATATATCTTCACGTTTATTTTGAGATTTATATAATATTATTTAACTTTTAATATATTTTAATATTTATTTTTTATATTAATTTTACTTATGTTATAATCCATATAAAAGATTTAGTTAGATATATTTTTATTTATCTTTCATATAATTTAAAATTATATAATAATTAATATATTGTGTTTTGAATATTGTTTAATATATTTTAAATAATTTTTATTACAAAATAAAATATAATTAAAATTAAAAATAATTTTTATTTTTATATTACCAAACAATTTATTGTATGAAGCTCTTTCAAAAAAACTCTTTTTAGATGACAATGAAATAATCCATTGATTTTTTAAAAAAGCTTTTTTCGTAAAAATTCTACTGACAAAAGATCCACCAACATAATTTTATCTAAGCGGGCGCTGCACAAATAAGTTATACTTCTTTTTCGTTGAAGGCATAAGTTGCATAACCCAACAAGTTCCTTCATTTAGAAACACTTTATAACACCAAAATCACAAAAAAAAACCTCACAGATCAATGCCTTGTAATCCTTTCGCTGTATTGTGTACAAATCTGAGCACAACGATCTTTTGTCTAATTTATTCTGACTCAGTTTATCCCAATCATTTATTTATATAAATTTTATATAAATAAATAATTAGAATAAACTGGGATAAGATAAATTCAATAGAAGGTTCTCTCCATAGTCTTTTCTCGTGTTAAGAGTTAAATTAGGAAATATTTAAAAAAATATACCCCCTTTTGACTAACTCTTTTATGCCCAAATAGAAAAATAACAATGATAATAAGAAGTCTTCATTTCTCTCACTACATGTCCACGTCATAATCACAATTTTCAGACACAATCTTTGAGTTGACCGTCATGTTGTTAACCGTAACGTCACAGTTGACCTTCACGGTAATTGTCCACGTTCTAACGGCGCCCACTTTCATTTTCACCGGCGCTCTCAGGTACAGCCTTAACGGCACCGCCCCTTTTCTTACCCCATTAGTCAAGGCCTTGTGCGCCTCGCTCGTTAATTTAATCCCTGACCCTCTTAACGCCGTCGTTAACGCCGTGACGTTTTTCTTCCCTTGATAAAATGACGGTAGAGAACCGGTACCCAGCCTAACGTCGTTATAATAGACGTCCCCGTAGCTTCCAGTTAGATAATATATTCCGATCCGCTTGTTGGGGTTGTCTGCTCTAATTGCGACGTCGAATTCCGGCGAGATCATCGCCGAAGATGACGAGAGGTTGAAACCTTTAACTGAGAAGGACTGCACGGAGTATTTCGGCGATTTGGGCTGGAAAACGAGGTAGAGGATGGCGGCAGTAACACCGGCGAGAAGGAAGAGGAGGGCGACGGCCGAGAGGAACCAGCAGAAGTAGATACAGCACCTGCTTCTGGGGGCTTTCCTGCGAGAGAGGTAATCAAAGCGTTTGGCGTTTTCCGGCGGCGGGATGCGGTAGATTTGTTCCTTTGGGATCTGGATGACGTAGGTTCCTGGCGGCGGACCAGCTTTTCCCGGCAACGAAGGTGCGGGGGGTTTTGCTGTATAGAGTGGGTGGTCCGGCGAAGACGACGGCAGGGAAATCGTGGTGGTTCTGTGGTCAGAACTTGTCGTTGTTGAGAATGAATCGGTCCGCGGAGGGATGCGGTCGGTGGGTGGTGAAAACGGCGGTGATGTCATGACTCCGTAACAGTTACCAGTGAAAACGATTTGTCTGTAGTAAGAAAAAGAAACAGTACAAATGAGAATCGAAACAAAAGACAAAAATAGTAATAAAATAAAATAAAGAGTAAAATAGGGATTGCTGATTATATTATTACCTAATCCTAAGTTATAGGCTTTTTGTCACTAAAAGATTCCGAAACAGGAGGGATTGTTCAAACCAAGTTATAAGCAGAATTAAGACAATATGAGGAACATGTTTGGATGATCCTAAACTTTGTTGTTCCGAGGCAAAGAGCAAAGACTAAGAACTGATATGCAAGTCTTTCAGAATTTATAACCACATTTGATTGTGAACTTGCAATTAGTACATTAATCTCTAATACTAATTAGAATACTTGGAATCTAAATAAAAGTGAAACTCAGGTACCAAGTTCACCCAAGTTTGATCCGATTCAACTCTCAAATCCATCATTCAGATCTGTGTTCTGAACATACAAATTGATTGGCTTCAGATTATTGCATACACAATACTATTTACTTAACACCTTAGAAATGAATTGTCCTGTTCTTAGAAAAGGAACAACGAATAACACGTAACAAGAAGTCAACCTTTATGATTAAAAGTGAATGACAGAATTTGGGTTTCCGTAGAATTGATCAGTTCAGAATTCATCAAAACAATGACCGGAAATTTGGAGAGAAGAGTTGTACGTAACATACCAGAAACAAGCTAAAGATAAAACTGAAGAACATTTATCACCCCATATTAAACGAATACGCCGCAGTTGTGTACGTACCGGAATCAGCCAAGTCTAAGCTAGTTTGCCTTCAACGAGAACTCCATAACAAACTACTGTTCCAAGCAAAGAGGTACCTTTTCTTCTATCAGGAGAATTATAGCAGAAGAAGGTGCGATTGATGAATTGAGAAACCAAGAGGAGGGAGAAGTATACAACGTTAATCATAGAACAACAAAGAGACGTGAAGTTAAATATATATAAACATGTAAGATTGGTAGACAAGGGGACGTGAAATATATATATTATCAATATGTAGATGAGATGAGAGAGTGTTGAATGGAGAAAATGGGAAGAACGAGTAAAGGCACAATACATGAGTTGATGTCATACATATAAGAAACCGAGTGCGAGAGACAAAGAAGGCTAAGAAAGAGTCAGCCAAACTTAGGTGACTGCATGTGTTCGTGTGTTTTTGTTGCTTATGCCTCTTGCTCTTCGTACGAATGCGAAATGCCAAATGTCCATCTCTTGACCTCAAAATTCATTTATATCTCTTAAAACGTAATATACAAATAAACTTGAATGGTAAAAAAGTAAATTAAGAATGTTATTTAAAATATGTCAATCAGACCAAAAGTTAAACCGGTAAGACAAGAAATTTAAAATTTAAAAGGTTCAATTAATATTAAACAGTTATAAAACCTGTTAAAAATTAAATAAAATTAAAAATTTTGAAATACGATTGAAAAATATTCTTTTTCTTCATCAAAGAATTCGAAATTTGATTGAAAAAATATTATTAAATGAAAATTAATTGATTTATTTTAGTTTATAAGAACATATTAATTTACAAAAATTTACTAATTAATTAATAAACTGATCAATTTTTAACAGAAAAAGTTATTAAAATAAATCAAAAAGAAAAATTAATAACCAAATTAAAAAATTAAATGGTTTAAAATTTTTAATATATATATATACAATTTCTTCCGCTAATGTTGGATCCTAAATTCACCGTTGATCTTTACGTTAACAAAACAATATTTTTAATGATAATTCCCTTTTTTATTGGATAGAATAATTAAATATTAGAATTTTTGTTAAAATAATTTTTCTAAATAAGATTAACATTACATATTCCACCACAAGTTAAAATGAATTAGTTCTACTTATAGAAAATACTTAATTTATTTACTAAATTAACAATTTGTATAATTATCTATTGAAAAATTAAAAGTTTATTTGCATAATAAGACTGTTAAATGAAAATTAGTCGATTTATAAAATTGATTAATTAATAGTACTCGCTGATTAATTAATAAGTTGGTCGATTTTTAATAACAAATAATATTATACTAAATTAAACCAAAAAGTTAAAAATCGAACTCAAAAATTAATTGATTCAACGTTTTAACTGTTAAATTTGCCGAACCGATTCAATTTTAAAAAGATTGTTATTGTTAATTCGATACATATTTTTAATAATACGTGCAATCTCAATTCAATATTATGTACTCAAGAAGTAAAATATGTAATTAACATAAAATGAAACTAATTCTGTTTATTATGTCTTACTACAAATTCCAAAATTTAATGTTAATAATGCATTATGAGCTCTTAATCGTATTAATTAAATAAAATCTTAAGAAATGCGTGGTTATCATACCCATGCCTTAACGGTAGAATCAATCCAATCATGTAGAAAATGGAACAAAAATTGATAAGAATCGGAATAAAATGTTATTACATTGTGACTTCCGAAGTACTTAACATTTTAAATTACTAAGAGATTTGATACTTACAAAATTAAGTCACCAAGTTCTCAAAAACTAATATTCATGGATACTACTTTTTAGTAGGGTTGGAGCATCTTCTCCCGTTAGGCTGTTCCAACCTTGTGTCACTTAATTATGTTTACGCATAAATTTATGAACGAGTTGTGATAGATCATAATAAAAATTGATTAACCCGAATAGAGAATCTGATTATCTTTATAAAGGCGGAAGATATATTTTAGATATTAAAATTTTGACTAGAATTTAAGTTTAAACTAAGGTTATGTAATATTTAAATAAGGGTTTTTATATTGTAGATATCATTTTAATTGAATTTTTAAATAAATGAACTCAGTAATTTTATTTTTTTAAAAATAGTTTTAGAAGAAAGAGCCAATTTAACTGTAACATTGATTTTATGATAATGAAAATTCGATTGTAATTGTCAATTGCATTTATTTAATTAATTAAAAATTATAATATAAAATGTTTAAATATTATAAAATATTGAGATTAAACTTAAGTTTTAACAGAAGCTATAAAGACGAAAGTTGAACTATTGCAAATAAAACTAAAAAAATTTAGATTGCTTTAAAAAACAATTAAATAATATGATTTTTTTATTAAAAATTAAATATTGTGATAATATACTCTTTCACACAGGTGGACATAAGCAATAATCTGATTTAAAAATTAACCGTTTGGATTATTTGTGTGAAGTGGACAAAGGCAAGAACGGTAATATTATTGTTGGGCATTAGTTGAATTACAATTACTATAATTCAGTTAAAGTTTTGTTGATACGCAAAATTTGAAGAGGTGTTGAAGTATGCGGTCTTACATCTAATTGATAGAGAAGTTATTTTCAATAGACTTATAAAAATATAAAATAGATATAAAAGATAATAATAATAATAATAATAATATCAAATAAATAAACAAATCATGCATAGATAAAAATATATAAATAATAAAATAAATACATACCAAGGTAAAGAATAAGAATAAAACATAAAATAAGTACACAAAACAAGGAAGGAGATAAGTAAATAAATAAATCAAATAAGTCATTTCAATAAAATATTTAGGCTAAATAACTAAGAGGAAAGTATTATAAATTAAATGCTTAGGTTAAATACAAAATATAAGACTCGAAGGAAAATGTTTAAAAGATCTATAAAAAAAAGCACGATATTTCTACGTGAGATCCTTTATCTTTATCCTCGTATACCAAAGTTTTCTATCGAGGATCATATCACTAATAAGTTTCAGCAGAGTCATATTATTCCTGATCACCTTCTCTAGTTTTTCTTAAACCTTTCTTTTTTTCTCTTACAGTAAATAAGTACAATTTTCTTGTATCTTTTGACTATAGCATTAGGGTGTTTTCTTTTAATATATCTGAACCACTTAATTCTTGTTTCTCTTAATTTTCATTAATATTAGACCCTTTTAATTTTTCTTATATCATTACATTACTAGTTTTATCTCTTTCAGTAAGGTTGTTCATCCAACGAAGTATCTCCATCTCTTTCATCATTAACTTATAACTACGCAGTTATTTGATTGGCTAACATTTCGCCTCATAGAGCATGATCAACCTAATCGCTAACAATGGAATTTACTTTTGAGTTTGAGTGGTATCTTTTTATTACATAAAACTCCTAATGCAAATCAGGGCGACTTGAATAGAGAAGAATTATGCCTTCATTAATCTCTTTATTGCTTTGAATTATAGATACTAGATACCTAAAACACTATTTTTGTAGTATAACTTCTGAAGTAATCTTTATCTCCACATCAGAAGCCACCTTAGCCTGAAAATTTACATTCTAAGTATTTAATCTTAGTTCTCCTTAATTTAAAGCCCTTTGACTCTAATGTATCCCTCCATAGTTTTAGATTGACATTGACACCATTTCTTCTCTTATAAGATTCATATTACCTGTATATATTATTCCTAAATTGTTCTTGGTCATTATTCTATTAAAAATGGATATTATTAAAATATAAAAAGATTAGCATATCTTATATTTTTTCTTATGAAAGAAATAGTTGATCTCATAAACTAATGTATAAGATCCTTAAATAAATGTGTAAATAATTATCAGATAACAAGTTCACTGAATTGAACCTATATGATAATTTCATTTGGAACATTACTTGTATATCTACGAAAATTCTCATTATACTGATTTTATAAGTGATCTTTTTACTTAAGATCTCCAAAGTTACCATATATAGAGATTATTATGTTTTGATACTATTATAACCTATTTTAGTCAAAGATAACTTAGTCAGTAATTATTAGATACAGTATGAACGATATGAACGTAGCTGAGTGATCAATATATAATTCACCATTTTAAAGTGATTGTAGAGAATGTTCTATTGTTCTCGATTAGTATCGATTCTAAAAGTCTTATGCCAAAGTGAGACGACACTTTAAAAATAATTTTTAGATGTCATTAGCTTGATTAATTGCTAATGCTGAAAAATTTACATAATTGGACTCAAATAAAGTAGATATTTCATTCATTCTCTATATCTAGTTGGAATATTATATGAAAAAATGATTGAATTATATAAGAAAATTATTCACTAAAAAATCAGTCAAAATCACATTGATATTTCTAAATATTTGAGTAGTTATGATGTATTACTAAACATCAATCTTAATCAATGACTATTTAGTTAAGGAATTAAAGATAAATTAAAGGAGATTAATTTATCTAATCCTAAATATAGGTTAGGGTTGTAATTTATATCCACAATTAATATATTTGAAAACCTAGTGGGTCACATATAAAAAATGCAATTGATTTAATTAAAATTACGATTAAACTATTAAAGGTCCAAGTTCTATTATAAATAAACTTAGGTTCCAAAGAAGTTAACACTTTTTGTCTAACACGTTTTTAATTATTTTAAAAAAACATAATGATTGTAGAGTTTTCTCAACACGTTTTTGTGTGAATACCTTTTGAAATTAGACACTTATGTGACTATGATAGTTGAGATAGGTCATTTTTAGGAATAATTCAAATGATACAATAAAAATACAATCAAACTTTAAAATAAGGTACAGATTATCATTCATACTTTATTTTAATCATATTATAAGATTTAAGTCATATTGGTTTTGGGAAATCAAATAAAAAAGCTCCGTGTTTATTCAGCTACTTGCACGATCAGATCCCATTTTGATTTCCTAACAAATATATTTTAAACTTTAACTCTGTGGATTATTTAAGATATCAAATTATTGAATTAAAAATTAGTTATTACAAAGCCTAAAATATTAAATAGGTTTTAAAAAGTGATTTAAATCAAATATTTTAAGAGTTTGCCAAGCTTTTAATTGTATTTTGTTTCTATATGGAGCTTTTTATAGGACAATATTATGACAATCATGGAATAAAATCTAGATACATGAATAAGAAAATATATTTAATTTCATATGAATCCTTTTTTAGATATCACAACATATATATGTTTTAATACTATGTATTAAATGTAATATTATTTTCATCGATCAGTTTGATATCAATCATGGATTTATATAAAAGGAGTTTTTAATAAATTATTAAAAAATTGAGTAAACTCATTAACTTCTAAATAAGCTATTAAAATTCTTAATTATCTTTAATAAAAATTGTTTAAATGCATCAATAATTT
>JANSVA010000008.1:6357331-6375973 GCA_025504915.1 Erythroxylum reticulatum | reverse complement strand
AATTTTTTGAAGATTATTAATATAAATTTTATTAAGAATTATAGATATTTTTAAAAAATCATAATGAAAAATTAATTAACAAAATTAATTTCTTTTAAATTTCAAAATTCAATCTAAAGTTTTATTTTTTAAAATTCAAAAGAGTAAAAGCGAGGCCTAAACAGTAGATCTTGGGGTTAAAACCTCAAACATATCCTCATAAAGGGATGCAAGGCATCCCGAAGGGGGATGTATTAAATAAGTAATTCCGAAGCTATACAATTTCGCATGAGAAGCCAACTAATCAGCACATCGAAATACATGACAAACTTGGAACCGTCCAGGATTTTGCTAGTAGGGCGTGAATAGCCTGCGCTAAGGAGGAGTTCGTGGGCGTTTGCGACTCTGACGGGAAGAGAATGATGAGAACAACCAAGGAGTCAACTTCAAATTCCACTCGCTGGTATTTCCCAAGCCAAATTTAATCCCGAATATATACCTCATAATTCAGCATCCAAAGGCGAGCAAAGTCCAATAATTTGAACCAAAGCTCCCACCCAACGGCCAGTACTAAGTATCAAAATGTGCGGTGTGGGTTGACTGGAAGATTGAGATTGCAAATGAGCGCTCGGCCCGTATGAAAGAGTAGTTGGGCTTAAAGTTTTCACAATTTTCTAATACATTATTATGGGCCTTCAGGTCCAACTTTATATTAGGGCTTTCTGTTTATTGATTTGATACTTGGAGGTTGGAACTGTCTCTAACTTGTGTTGATCATAAATAAAACATAATAACAGCAGTGTTTAAGACATGATTATGTTTGGTTTAGATATACATTCTAGATGGATTGTTTAGTGTTTTGAACGTGTTTGTTTAATAGAGACGGGATTTACTTTACTAGTTAGTTGCCCAATCGATTTGACATTGGCGCGTCCGTGTGATGGAGAGTTTCAGCGCCGAAGATCTGTCCAAGATCGGCGGAATCGCCACCGTTTCACTTCTGCATTCCTTTATTCCCACTCACTGGCTTCCCTTTTCCATCGTCGGCCGTGCCCAGAAATGGAATCTCTCTCGCACTCTCCTTGTTAGTACGTTCCTTCTCTTTCAGATCTTTTTTCGGACTCAAGTGGTTCGATTTATCTTTGTCTGCATTCCTCTCCAATTTTAATTCAGGGTTGAAATAGGATCGACATACGAAAAAAATATCAGGATTCATTTTGTGTATGGATTAACTTGTACGGGACAACCGTAATTGAAGGGTCAATTTTGAATTTCAAAGGACTAACACTTATTATTGATGCCGTCATGCAGCTGCATTTGGGGGAGTTTTGCACGTAGTATCCACTTCGCTTCTGGGCATAACAGCAGTAACCATTTCCAACACTATTGCTGGAGAAGAAACAGTGCACAAACTTGCTTCCCTTTTGTTGGTTTTTCTCGGTGGAAGTTATGTGTTGCTGTTTCTTTCTGGAAAGGGCGGGCATACTCATTCTCATAACCAACCTATGGAGAAAATGGCTGTTGCTGGACTTGTCTTAGTTCCGGCATTATCTCCTTGTGCCACCACACTTCCTGTTTTTCTGGCTGTTGGGAACTCCTCGTCAATGATGGTACTTGCCATCATAGTTCTGTTATTCAGGTAACTAATTACTGTTGTTTATGCTACGTAAGAAGAAACCAACACAATACCGCAAATTAATGACTTAAATGCAGTTGAACCAAAAGGCTTATTAACAAACCATATGCATCATGATGATTGGTGATGTTATCCTGATGCTGAGGACATTTGATATCAATCTTTAATATCCCTCATTATATGTGATTTTTTTTTTAATGTTAGGATATAGTTTTGAGCCCTTTCTAACTTAAAATATTAGATCTATCTAAAATTCTAACGGTGTAAGGGATTCCTATTGTTTATCTTTTCTCTTGATTCTTATTGTTTGCCCATTTTTTGCTTTTCTTGAGTTGGCTTTGTGGTTGTTCCATCATGTGGCCTTCTGGCTCTGTTATAAGTTCGAGCATTACGCTCTTAGCTTCTTAATCGTAAAGTTTTGACACTACGTTTCTTTTAATTGGCAGTACCATTACTGTGATGACCTCTCTGGTGGCATTGTCATTCTATGGTGCCAGCCAGCTCAAATTTCATTGGGTGGAGCGTTATGACAAGCTTCTAGTGGGTTCAGTTTTATGTTTGGTAGGAATCTTAACTCTTATATTTCATGACCATGATCATGATGAGGGAGCTTTATCTGGAGGGCATTTACATAGGAAAATCATTGCTGATTGAGCATTCTCATTGTTCTTCACTGTGTATTTTGGTAAATCTTTGTGATCTACGCAGTCTCTTCCTTCGATTTAATGTGGCAGTGGATGTAAACTCTTGTGTAGTGTGCCTTGAGATAAGTATCATGTATTCACCAAAATAGTCTGATATAATCTGCCGTGCAGCCTGTGGTGTTGATGAGTGACATTTGTAGAAGTATGATATATATTCAACGTTCATTTGTATGGCAGATGTGTCTAGGTTTGCGAGGGTGTAGAAGTTGCCATCCTTGCAATCTTCTTGATTTCAATATAGATTTTTCCCTAGACCAATGGTTTGCAGATTTCTCGTCTCATTTGCGGCACATTAGTAGAGTACCCTTCTATAGAGAAAAAATTGCTCATGTAACTAGACGTACCACCTTGTGGAGGTGATCTTGACAGTGACATTGCAGTGCCATTGTTGTTAGATATTACCCAGCAAATCGTAGTTGCTTCTTTTGTGGTGTGATTAATTTCTGATTTCTTGGCATTGTCCGCTTTCGTTATGGATCTACCAGACATTTAAACTTTTTTACTTGTATAGCTTTACCACATTAACTTTTGAATGTTTAGTCATAATGGAGGTGGAGACTTGTAATTTGTTTTCTCACTTTGATCTAGAATCATCTGTAGATCAACAACAGATACCAGTGCATGTGGTATAACAGGTAGGCCGGGTCTCAATATGAACAGATAGTTAATCTCAAGGCTTAAGACTTCTTAATTTTTGGATGAATCCTTTGGAACCTCCAAACCATTGAGCATGTCTAGAAAGGTGCTATATGTATTCATCATTGAAGCTTCGGTTGAGGGTAAGTTCAGAAGCTGCAGCTATTCATGAAAGCAAGCACATAAACATATAAACCCTTCACTACAAATATAAGCAGTACACAGTCAAGTTCTTAGACCATCTCAAGATGAGATCATCAGGTTACAAAAGCTAGTGTAGAGCAGTGTCATAAAATATACAGATAGTTATACGTCAATCTTTTTCTATGTAGACAATGAATTGGCAATTTGCAGCCTGATCTCTTGTTTCAGGAGCAATTTGTATCGTAGCTCGCAAGTCCCATCAATTCTGGACCTTCTAGCCGAGGATTATTCTCAAAGCTGCATTTTAACAGGTCAAAAAAGGTTTTACATTTTTGCAGACAGAACACAACTTGGCATTTGCTTTCTTCAAATGATGACCAGAGAAACCTAAAATAATATTCAACACTTCTAAAAGCCATTGAGGATTCCAGTAGTAATTTTTATACAGGACTTAGTCAGTATTGGCAACTGCAGTGAGATGTAAAAAAGCTACCAATCCTGCAACTCTATGCAACAAACACCTTAAGGAGGCTGCACACAAACTAGAGGCTTCATAGAACAGAATCTATTGAAGACACAAAATGGACCCTCCCTCTAAGAAAAAGATACAGTAAAATATCAACGTGATCAGAAAATATGCTTATTGGCAAATTCATGATGCAAATAGTTGAAAACTTACTTGTTCAAAGGTATGTGCTCAAAAGGTCCACTGGTAGGTATTGTCCCACACAAATCATTGTTTGACACATCCCTGAAGAAATATGCAAATCAATCAAATACACGATCTTTGCTTCCTAAGCAGAACAAAATAATTATTCAAGGAAGAACACTTACACAACTTTGAGACTCGAAATACCAATAAGATCTCTAGGAATTGCACCAGTCAATCGATTGTCATTTAGACGTCTGCCAAGTAATAAAGATAAAAGGGGAAAATTACAAAGGTACTTGTACTCAAACACGAACTAATTATTAAAGCAAGTGCACAAGCATGCTTAACACAAAATTCAAAAAGAAAGTTCATAGATGTAAAATTTTCAGAACTCAATCTTAGCCATAGACGTGTTAGAACATCAACCAGCTAGCCAGCCATTCCATGAAGGCTAATCTTCGTGAACCAGTTCTTTTGGTGGACAAGTAAGCAAAGTTGCAAAGAAAACTTGTTGACCCTTGAGAGAAAAAAGAAGTTATACGCTAAAGGTTATAGAAGTATTAGGATTACTTGAACTCACAAGAAGACAAGGGATTGCAATTTTCCAAGTGAAGGAGGGATCCGGCCCGTGATATTGTTGTTGTACAAGTCCAAACTAATGAGGCTCTTCAAGTTTCCAAGCTCACCCGGTATGGTACCTTGAATGTTGTTTTTATAAAGTTCCCTTCATAAAGAATGAATCAAGAAAGCCTCAGATAGCGGGTAGAAAACATAATATTATAAGAAAGTGGTAAACGTTTTTGGTTGTAAAATTGAAAACCTATAAGAGAAATGGCCTGTGTGGCCACTGTGCATATCAAAAGATTACTAGCCTATAGATTTCTACCTATTGTAAATTGCACAAATTACACAAGAAATTAACCCAATAAATTGCACATACTATTAGGTTGAAAATATTGAAAGAGAAACATACAGATATTGCAAATGCTCTAAATTTCCAAGTTCAGGCACTAGATGTCCAGACAAGTTAGAATTCCCCAAGTCCCTGCAGAATAAAAAGAATGAACAGAAATATGAAAATCGAAGAAGTAGGCTGAATACTATAATAGTGCGTAAGAAATTTATAAGTTACCGTGCAAAGAAGCAATTTTTATTTTAATCCATCAACAAAAGTTTTGGTCCAAACTCAAAACTATTGTTAGACTTCAATATGGACCAAATCAGACACAAATTATAGGGAGAGAGACTGGCAATAGAGACAGAGATAGAGATATGGAAATCTGAGGAAAAGATCTGCACAGTAATCCAATTCAAGTAAAACATCTTTCTTAATAGTAAAGATCTAAGGACATAGATGCTCATGCAAGCAGCTTGAGAGGAGAGGATGGCACAAGGGTGGAAATTAAAAAAAATGAAAGTCAAATCAATGTTTTTTTTTCCCCCTTTTCACTTCTTCCATCCAAATACTAGCAAAATGGAACTTCGGTTATCATTGGTTCTTGAGCTATTCATACACAGCTAACGTCTACTAGCTAATAAAAGCTATCAGTTGATAGATAATAGTTGTAGGCGTTAAAGTGTTTGGTCAATAATTCCTGGCTGTCTCTTCCAAGAAATGCCAAATGAACAGCAAGGACATAACTGGCTTTTAATCAGTTGATTTTGATGGCTCAACATCAACTCAAAACAAAAGAAAATTGGACCAACGAAATCTAACATCATATCATAATAACAATACAAACATAAGAGATGTAGAAAGATGTCATAGCATAAACCAAAGTGCATATGAGGACTTCACCAGGATAAGAGAATGTAACCACAAAACAGAAACAAAATTTGCAACAAAAGCTTGAAAATGAACCAACAGAGCACTAATTTCAACTGCTTTCGAGTTTTAAGAAAAAAGGGAAAATTGCAAAAAATACTAGTTAAAACTTACAAAGCTGCTTATTCAAATTTAATTACCAAAAAAAAGAAAGAACCCATCTTTCACAAAAGATCAGATCTAAGAACAGGAATACACATCAAAATGGATAAAAATCTGATAAATAAAATAAAAATGAAAAAAAAGAGTAAGTAATTACACTCGAGTAACGCGATTATCTTGGTTACAAGTGATGTGGAACCAAGTACATGGGTTAACAAGCGTCGGATCCCAACTCTGGAGCACGTTGTCCGGATCAGACAAGCTTTTCCTCAGAGTGTAAAGAGCGTCTCCTTCAGAGTTCCCATACACGAAAGGAAGCAGTACTAGCAGAACTAGGGTTAGCGTTGGAGAAGCAGAAATTGGCCATACCCAGTTCGGTGACGCCATGTTTTCAATTTTAAAGCTTCCCTAAGCTTTTTTTCTCTTGAGAAAAGAGAAAAGGCGAAAGCTTTTCTGATGGGTCTGTCTCTCCTGTCTTCAAGTTTATTAGGGTTACAGACAGAAGGAAGTGAAGAAGAAATAGGGAGATAAAAGGAAGTCAACCAGATTCTTTTGTCGTCTCTCGTGATGACAAATGAATTATCGATCCTCAGATTTCAATTTTTCCAAGTAAAATCTCATTTGCTGCCTTTAATGTCATTTTACTTTTTTATTTTCTATTAAATCCTATTTAATTTTTTTAATTTTCAATAAAAAATGTTAGAATTAAACACTAAAACTACAATTAAAAGGATTTAATACCTTTTAATTCATTTTTTCAATAAAAATATAACACGTCACATTCAATAATTAGTTAAATCATAAATTCAAAACCATTGTCTTTCTTCAACATTTTAAAGACGCTACCTTATCATTATGTGCATTTGTTTTATATGCGTGTTTGAATGTTGAGGCCACATTCATTCTTTGACCAAACCCACCTTGTTTTGGAATTGGAAAGCAGTTTGTCTAATCCAATTCAAGTACCCTTTTTGGTTGGGAAATGCATATCCCACAAGTAATTATTAGCATGTTGGGTTAAAGACAGCAATAAAAATAGTATTTTCTTGTATTTTTTCACTCAACAAACAAAGTAAACCTTACCTAATTAATAAAGAATAAAAAATAAGTCCAAGTGAGAAAAAAGAATAAGAATATAACTTCAAGTAAAGTACTTTTTGTGAATGTAATATACCACAATATCTTACAAATTAATTGATGTACAAGTGATAGTGTGATACCTCTTTTTTTCAATTACAAAGGGACTTGAACTCCCCTCTTGTGAGTTTTGCCAACGTACTTCAAAAGACTGCCAACTTCTCCATCTTCCACAGCAACTCTCTCAAACTCGATAAAATTCACAACCTCATTCCTTTTGAAGTTTTAGATACACCCTACACGTGTCATTCTCTTCTCTCATCAATATGAATGCGAATCTTAAATGCGTAGTCCAGGCAGGATCAAGGAAATATTACAGCATCACTTGACACGAACACTGATATATTGATTAAAGGAGTTCAATACAAGCATCCTTCCACTTTCACAACCATGTTAAAGCTCAGAAGCTCCTCAGAATGAAGATTAGACGGAAGCCGATGGTTAGCTGATGTAAGGAAGCAAAAGCATCTCCACCGAGGAAGAAGCAAACTGCACTTGGGACTCTTCATCTATAGTCAAGAAGAGAGGTGCCTGCCCAACTAGTGACTTGATCCCATTTTTATCGAAAGGTGGGCGAGTATCATCAGAGTTTGTTAACTCATAACCTTGCTTTGCCAAGACGTCTGTAAGCCCTTTAAGAGGAAGAGCAGTCTGCATACAGCGAGAAAAGAAATCCCTAAAACAATTTAACAGGAAGAGGTACTAATCCTGTAAGGTGCATGAAATCGTGCCATTGTAATTTAATAGAAGCTATCTCGAAATTTATTGTGGGATATTCATGTATAAGGGATGGCCCCATATCCCCATATAAACACATTTTTCCTTATATTAGTAGACAAAACTGACTTCGTAGCTCCTTTCTATGAAGTATTAACAATGAAAAATCCATAAAGATGCGAAAATTATATCACTACTAATTCATTCATTTGATCCAGGATGAAAGATGGGAAGGAAGGACAGCTAAGTGTAAGGTGAATAGTTTGCCTCGTGTCATCTTTTGAACTGAACAAAACGCTTATCCACATCCAACAGCTTTCATTGTGTAGCACCACTTAATTAAACCCGATATCCATGCTCTTATGCTTTTCGCCCTTTCCTTAAAATTGAAGTGTGTTCAAAATGAGAACTATGACATTGCATATATGCGACTTGATGTCCCATAAAAGCGAAAGTGTAATTCTATATCACAATAAGGGTCCATCAAGCATGGATTGAGAACAAAAGACGAAATATTTTATAAATGAAATGCAGAGTACCTTCCACATTCGTGAAATTCCAGTATCTGCACCAATGTTACGAGCAAAAGCAAGAACTATGCAGCATATTCTAACTTTTAGAACTCCCATTTGATGCTTCCTGCCATTCTTCTTTACATTTGAACCTTCAGCTAAGTATACAAGCACAAGGATCCAGCCATCTTAGTAGTTCTAACACCAATAATAGTGAATCTAAGAAATGTTGTTATATTCAGTCTTGCCATTAAAACCAGCTTTACTTAGCAACATCAATGGAGTGCATCCAAATCACCAATAGTCCCTGCACGAACATAGTCCATCCTTGAAATGATGAAATCTATTTGCATCCCTCAAAATGATCTCTCTCCCGGTTACTTCAGCTATCAACTTGATAGCAGAGTGGCAATCCCCACAAACCCGAAGATTCTTAATGACACGAATCGGCGTTCCTTTTGGAAGCTTCAGCAGTCCATATGCCACGGCCAATTTCTCGCTATGATACTGTAGGCTATGTGCCTTCTCTTCGTCTTCCACATCATGCAGCACAAAACTCCCATCAGGACAATATCCAGCTTCTTTTAGTAACCCCACTAATTTTTCTAACATTCTTAATATCATTACATGCTCAGGATGGCCTCTACTATCTCCACCAGTGAACATATGAACCATTTTATCTACTTCGATCCAACTACAGCCAGGTGATTTGCTTATATTCCTGTCCTTCATGGTCTTCCTAAGCTCAGCAACATCTCTCCATTTACCTTGTGAGGCGTAAATATTTGATAGCAAGATGTAAGGGCCAGCATTGTTGGGCTCAAGTAGTACAAGTTTTTTAGCTGCAACTTCTGCCAAATCCAACTTCAGGTGGGTTCTACAAGCACCTAATAGAGCACCCCAAACGATAGCATCAGCTTCAACGGGCATCTTTTCAATTAAAACAATTGCCTCATCCATCCTCCCTGCTCGGCCAAGAAGATCAACCATGCAAGCATAATGTTCAGTTTTTGGATCCAATAAATACTTGGGTTTCATGGATTCAAATATTTGAAGCCCTTCTTTGACCCTCCCAGAGTAACTACATGCTGAGAGAACACCAACAAATGAAATTTCATTGGGAGCAATGCCAGAAGAGATCATCTCATAGAAAACTTTTAAAGCCTCTTCTCCTAAACCATGCTGTGCATATCCAGTGATAATGGAATTCCACATAACAACATCCTTCACGGCAAACCTATCAAACACAATTTTTGCCTTCTCAAGATCACCACACTTTATATACATAGTGATCAGAACTGAGGAAACATACACATCGAAGTCAAATTGAGATCTCACCAGTTGGGCATGAACCTCCCTACCATGCTCAAGACAAGCCAAGCTACCACAAACAGATAGAATACTTATCATAGAGGGGAAATTTGCCCTTACTCCCTCTCCTTGCATCAAACGAAACAAACAAAGGGCTTCTAACTCGAATCCTTTTCTCTCACAAACCTTAATCATTGCACTCCACGTCCCATCATCCTTCTCTCTCATCTGATCAAATACGCACCTTGCTCTCCCTACTTCCCCATTTTGTCCAAATCCCATTATCATCTCATTACAAGCAGGAAGTGGCTTCGTAGGCATTGCTTTAAAAAGTTCTGCAGCTTCCTCAATCCTCCCACTCCTAGTATATCCCATCAACATTGCCGTCCAAGTCACCTCATTTTTCTCAGGCATCACTTCAAACAACTTTCTAGCCATATCCACCCTATTATTCATGGCATATCCACTAATCATCGTAGTCCAAGCAATCACATTCCTCTTTGGCATCTCATCAAAAATCATTCTAGCTTCACTCAACCTTCCTGCCAGACACAACCCACCGATCATAGTAGTCCTTGTAACAACATCCTTCACTGGCATCATATCAAAAAGCTTGATGGCCTCATCGGTACGGCCATCAACAATAAAACCGCCTAACATCACAGTCCAAGAAACCACATTCTTTTCAGGCATTTGCCAAAACAGCGACTCCGCTTCCTTTATCATCCCAGCTTCAACATAACCCCTAACCATGGCAGTCCACGAAACTACATTTCTCTCAGACATTCTATCAAACACGTTTCTTGCTTCATAAACCATTCCATTTTTAATATACCCAGCTATCAAAGCATTCCAAGAAACATGGTTTCTCTCGGGCATTTTGTCGAACAGCTTCTGCGCTTCACAGGGTAGATAGTTCTGGAAGTACCCACTAACAATCGCGTTCCAAGAAACGGTGGTTTTACAGGGTAAGTCATCAAAAATCTTTCGAGCTCTATCAATAAGGCCAATACGAGCAAAGTACGAAATTTGAGAATTGGACGATATCGGAGCAACACCAGTGGAAAGGAGTCTATAAGCGATGCCCAGAAATCGCATTTGATTAAGAAAAGTCAAGGGAAACAAGAGCAAACAAAAGACTTAAATATCCAATCACTATGATCAGTCAACTTGTGGGGAACTGTTTTTAGTGTCTCTCAAATCTCTATCCAGTCGGGACTGAAACTGAGTTTGGCACATCCATATACAATTGCTCAACTTCCATCTTACGATGGCTTTGGTTTCTTCTTCTTCTTATTATTATTTAAATATATATTAATTAAAACTTATCTTCATTAATTAAAAGGAAAGTTACGTATTATTTAATTAAATAAGATTAATTGATTTTGTTAAATCTTGTAATTTTTTACTAATTAAGAATAAGAGTAAAGCTCATCGGTCAAGCAAATCTCGTAATTCTTTGAAACTCTTACGGAATATTGTAATTATTGTGTTACTAATTAAAACCTTTATTTATAAATATGAATAAATCCCAATCAAATGAAAGGTATAGCATCCTAATTACTTACATCAAGAAATTAACCAACCCCAACAAAAACAATATCTCATATGCTCTCAATTTCAAGGACTTGACATGTAACGACAGACACCCAGAATCCTTCTCCGCATCAGCTTCCTTTTGACGATCAGGATGATCGAAGTTGGCAGGAACAACCGTGTCTGGCACCGAATCCTCGCCGCTGACGTCCGGACTGTTTGGTGCCGGAGCCTGGTCTTCAGGGCTCTTGAGACTTTCAGGCAAACCCTGACCGTGAGTCACGTTTATTTGGAAATGCTGACCGCTCCTGCACTGATCACCATCATAATCCCCGGAAAAGAAATAGGTGGTTCCTTCCTTGAGTAAAGGAACTGGTACGGTGATTGGTTGTGTAGCTGTGTTTGATGGGTCGGCTGCAGACCATTGATATATATCATCGTCTTGTGCATTGTCGTAATCGCACAGCTCGTAGGTTGTCGAGTTGTATGTTTGAATCACAGAGTGGTTGGTGTTTGTATTGAAAACTGCACTCATCCAAGAAGAAACAAAACAACATTCATCTTAAAAAGCAATTCCCTAACAAATTTGGATGTGACATAAACAGTTGGTATCCTGAAGACAGACCAATCATAAGGTGCCAGTACATAAACAGTTGGAGTTTGAAGTTGTCCTAATCAAGACAAAAGCTGACGTTACAAAAGTTACTGTCCCGGAAAATCGGCCATAAGCACGTGAACATTAACGTCTGCATAAAGTTTTTGTGTCTCTTATCTGATGCAGAAAAATATCATAACTGGCCATGTGCGAAGTTCGTTCCTTGTGGTTGAAACACTTCCCAAGGAATTGACACATTGCAGATACAATGATCACAGACAGCCATGTTCTAGGTGAGAATTAATAGGCCTTAACCTCCAAGAACAAGATGCTTTTTTTTTTTTTTTCTCCTTTTCCTCTCCAACTCACATAATTTCTTTATTTTTTATAGGGCTACAAGTTAGTGCTGTGTATTACCAAGCTCACACATTCTTAAATGCTTCCTGTCTATGAAAATACTTTTTTTTTCGTTTCTCAACTATGCAGGATCTAAGTTTCTAGGGAAAAGCAAAACATACCAGATTGAATTTTGGCATGCTAAAGATAAGATTCTTAATATTTTCCCCCATTTAGAACTTCCTGGGGTATTTATTAGTTGGAAAGACGGGTATCCAAAATTTTGTTCTTGAGAAGGGAACTTACGCAACACTTTCAACGCTTATGCCTATCTTATCTGAACCCATTTATAGACAATCCAACAACTTGTGAAAGGAGACTGATATAACTGCAAATTTGGGTATTAATCGCAATATTAAGAAAAATGACAAACGGGGAGAAAACAGAAACAGAGCACCAGAAAGATTTCAACTTTTGATGCCTATGCAAATAATAATCCATACCCATTTTCATTTACGTCTAGGAAAGTTAAATATGCAAGTTCTTTATTTTAAAATGATTCGATGATTGCAGAGACCACATGTTCCATCATGGAAGAATTGTATGTAAAAGAAAAGGCAACTTATATGCTGAAATCTAGAGCGAACAAGAGAAAACAAGGTCGATGAGTTATACAATCATTCTTCCCCAGTAAATTTTGGTGCATATGATCTAAAGATTCCAAACATCAGAGAATTCATATGTCTATAGGCCAATTCAGGATCTCTTCCACATTTCTGATGTATCTTTAAATGGTTTGAGACTAAATCTTGACGCAGTCAGAATTTCAGTCAGCAGATCAGGGAAAATTGCAGAAAATCTGAACTGTTCATCTAAGAAGATAACTTACAAAAAGAGAAAGCTTGATTCTTTAAGAAAACAAAGAAAACCCACGTTACAATAACTTACTGAGAAAATCTCCCAAGCTGAATTTTTTGCCATCAGCCCATTTCTGATAATTCACACCAGACTTCTCAGTGCTGTCATACCAGCCCAAGGCGTCACCAACTGTGTAGTTCTTGTAAGCACTCACTGATCCTGAAACCGACAAAAGAAGCAGAAAATAGAAGGTGTGTAAAACAAGCGATACTGGGCTGCTGTAGTTTTCTTCTTCCATCTTCTTGGAACTTAACCAGAGAAAGTGCTGCAAACTGTGAGTTCTTTGGAGCAATATATTTATATATAGGATAAAACTGGTGCAGAAGCTAAATTCTATTCTAAGCTCTCAAGTAACATTGGTCCCTCCCTTTTCAGGAAATTGCAGGCGAGGATCTTCTTTGTTGGCTGTGGTAAAACTTTTCCAAATATAAAAATATAAACTATATAATAAAGAAAGGTGGAATAGCTGGACACTGAAGTCAAACAAGGAGTAAGAATGATTTGACATTCAATGATTGTAAAATTATGGAAGTTGGTTGAATGTCATACTTAACTTGGATTCTTAAGATATTGTTTGCTGATAATTTTACTTTAATGGTTCCATATAAAAATATATTTAAAAATTTCTTTTTTATTTAAATTTGGAGTTTTTTTAATTTGTTATTTTTATTTAAATAATTGATAATTATTTATTCTAATTATAATTAATTAATTATATTATTTAAAAAAGAAAACAATAACCTTCTTTCCTCACATATTTAAGAGTACAAAGTAATCTTCAAAACTTATATATTAAAATACTGTTCGGAGAATGTCATACCCATTAATATCTTCCAAACCTCCTTAAAGCTCCTAAGGCCTTGTTTGGTTGAGGGATCAGGGATAGAACGTAACATATTTTTATCATTTGGTGGAGGATTTCGTAACGGAATGGGATGGAAACGAAAGGTTTCATATTACATTCCATTTCATCATAAACAGTAAAAATAAGAAACCTCTTATTCAGAGTGTTTATAATAGAACGTAAACTAATAAACATATACTACCTAATATACCCACAATAATTTTTCTTACCAATTATTTCTTCTAACCTTACCCAAACTCATTTATTACTGAACACAAGCTTATCATAGATATCTATTTACGGTCCAGTTATCATTTCCAGACTTCTCTTTCCGTTCTCCGTATTCTACCACTTCTTCTTCTCGTGTTGTTTATTGGCAGGAAAGTAGAAGAGGAATTGGAAAACTTGGTCACCGATGAGTCTTCCTCTTTGTTGAAACCTTCTTTTTATCCTATTTATGTTCATTGTTGATTTTTTTTAACAATATGTCCGTTGCTTTTATTATTTGTTGCGTTTTGTTTTGGGTCAGGAGATTGTGCTCTTATCTGTTTTGGTTCACTTTACATATGGGTTTACCCATTGTTCACTTTACACAGAAGTGAACATTATCTGTTATGGTTGAGCTACTAAAAATATCGATTATTTAGTTTGAAAGGCACATACATATAGGTCAATGTTGTTGTATACTCATGTGATCCACTCATTTTATCGTATGTCACTCATTTTATATGTTGTGTTGTCTAAATTTGGGGTGTTTTTAATCATTGTTGTCTTCTTTGTTTTTGTTTTCCTATTACTTTGCTTAAAATTTCAGTGGGGGAATGATTTAGATGAAGCATCCCTTTTACGTTGCTTCTTGTTGCTTTTATAACACCATATATAAATGGACATATCTATGTCATATTTATTATATTTTGATTTTCAAAATCTAAAAACGACTCATAATTTTTTTTTATACATGAACGGTGAACGTAATCAAATGAATAATCAAAAACGAAAATTGATTCGTGTACATCAATTAGCGCTTGCTCATGTTGCTTGTCTTGTGATCTATTGGTGGGTGTTACATAAGAGACGTGCGAACAACAAACCTCAAATGCTTACATCATCGGATAGATTGCAATCAAGGGAGAGTATCATATACGAAGAATTTTATTTCATTCCAATGGGAGAAATATAATTAGAATGCAACCTAACCATTTGTCGAATTATGTGATTTATTAGCTGAAAAAGGTGTGCTAACTGTTAAAGAACAAGTAGTGAACTTTTTATACATATTAGGGCATAACGTTACCAATAGGGAGATTGCGTTCTTTTGGAGTTAATCTGAGGAAATTGTAAGCTATCATTTTCATAGCGTTTTGAAAGCAGTTATACAACTAGATGATATGTTTCTAAGACAACTTGACGTATTAGAAACCTCATAAAAATTATTAAATAATAGTAGATTCTACCAATTTTTAAAGGTGATTTTCTTTTCTTAATTATATTAGGCACACATAATATTTGAGAATAATATACTTCAATGTCAGGATTGTGTTGGTGCAATTGATTGTATACATATTCGTGTGAAAGTACTTGCTCGAGATGCTTATAGAGTTCGTGGGAGAAAGGATTATCAAACACAAGGTGTATTGTGTGCTTGTTCTTTTGATATGAAGTTCACGTATGTATTGGCTGGGTGAGAAGGAACGGCATCTGATTTATGGATTATGAAAAGTACACTAACCAGGCAGTTCTCACTTAAAAAATTCCAAGGTAAAAATAGGGCTCAAACTTTATTAATTAAAAAGTGTAATAAATTACATTTTGACACAATTTTATTCATGATAAGAAAATACTATCTTATTGATGCTGGATTTATGTTGAGAAGTGGACTTATTACACTATATAGAGGGGAACGATATCACTTGAAAGAATATTAAAGGAACCCTTTACGAAATGCTCGTGAATTATTCAATCATCGACATTCATCATTGTGTAACATTATCAAAAGGACATTTGATGTGTTGAAAAAACGATTCTCAATTATAGCATCCACCATATAACCATCATATGGCATTCAGACTAAAAAAAAAATTATGGCTTGTGTCATTCTGCACAATTTCTTGATTGGCGCAGATCCAGAAGATCCATTTCGTAATGAAGAGTACGATGGAGGGGAAAATGATAACCAAGATAGGTATGAAAATGACGACGAAGATGATGCACACAATGGAAACATTATAAGAGATAACATGGCTGCTCATATGTGGGCTAATTATACTTTAGGATAGATATTGCCGCATCGCAATTAATTTATGTTTTACATGATTTTATATTGTTTTAAAAATATGTATTGGCTACTTGTATCTAAATATGACGTTATTTATTTGTGATGTTAATGTTTTCACATCCAATTGTGTCTTTGTAATGGTTATTCATTATTATGGCCTTTTATATTATTTGGAAAATTTTGAAGCTTCAATATTGTGTATGCTTTTGATATAAATTTCAGATTTTGTAGTTAGATTTGTAACATATAAAATGTCACCCCGAAGACAGTCGTGCTTTTGGAATCAAGCTATAGATGATGCTTTGGTTGACGAATACTTGTACTAGCATCGATAAGGCAATCGTGTTGATGGGACTTTCATGATGCATGCACTGAACTAAAGGAAAATTTTCTAGATAAAGGAATCGATAAGGAAAAAATAAAAAAGCGAAACAAGGTTATTAAGAACAAGTGAGTAAGTGTTTTGATTTACTTTCAAATGGAGGGAGTGGATTTGCTTGGAGTCCGTCAACAAATATATGGACTGTTGAGCTAAAAGTGTGGGAGACTTTGATTCAGGTGAACTTGTTTATTATTTTGTTGGAAGAAAATATGATATATGCTGTGATTTCATGGATTCGTTAAGTTTTTTTATAACAGGCTAAACCAGAAGTTGCTGAGTAGAGACAGAAGCCTTTTCATAACTCTGAGAAGCTGTTAGAGATTTATGGATGTAATAAAGCAATTAGCGAGCATGCTAAAACAACACAACAGATAAAAAGGTGCACCATTTCTGATGATAGTGGGTTTTCCAACACCATGGATGAAAATGATGACATTTGGACTCACAATGACTTAAGTTTTGAAGACAATGTAATGACGGATGGTGATCGCACTGAATCTCCAATAGGAATGCCAGCTTATTCACAAAATGCAAACCCAGGAACATTGCAGAAAAGGAACAACAGGGCAGATGATGGTGAAGATGTAATCAAATATGACTTTTAGACAGTTGCAAAAGCTATTATAAAATTTACTTAATTGTTAGTTAAACCACTTCCCATTTCAGAAGATATAATCATTTAGTAGAGTTGGAACTGGAAGGATCAAAATTGTATGAAAGTTATATTTTCCTTGTTCGTAGACCTGATGAAGTTAGGGCATTACTTGGCACACCAATAAATATCTGAAAGAACATGTTGAATTTTATGATGTCTGCTTAATAGAAGACAGGTGTAGTATGTGTTAATGACTTGGTATTAAGTTCTTTTCCCTCTGCTCAGTGTGTACATTTTGTCAGATATTTTTGTATATTTTGTGGATGAATTTATCACGAAGCCATATAAATGAGGAAACTATGAGAAATTTACTTAATTAAAGGTGTTTATGATTATTTTGCTTCTCTTTTACAACAATCTAGCAATTGTAGTTCTTTCGAAAAATTGCTTACAACAATCTGAATGTTTTCTCTCTGTTACGATCGTGCTTGTGCACGATCGCGCAACTCCTTGCTGTTTCTTCTCTGTTACAATCGTACAACTCTCGCTATTTCCTCTCTGTCAGGATCACCAGGTGACTATAAATGGCATTACATGCAATCAATCATAATAAGTTCTTTCATAATATGACCCCCGACAGTAATCAATATCCGAACAAACTTATCAAAAACATCTCTGATTATAGCCAATGACAGTACTTCCAAACGTTCCAGCTTCTTCAGTGATGGCAATATAATTGGGGCATCAATCCTTGGGCAATCATCAAGGTACAGTTCCTTCATAATTGACCTTAGTGAGTTTGCTAAAGCGTTAATGCTAGCAGACAGTTAGAAGAAAGCATTGGCACAAGTTTATGGATTGTAAAGCAGGGGTAGAAGAGATAAGTGATTGAAGCCCAGCATCTGAAAGTCGGGAGCTAGTCAAGGATAACGTACTGAGAATAGGAAAGCTAAAAGGTGAACGACAAGTGCCTGTGACTAGCCACACTAGCATTTAATTAATAAGAATAAAATTAATATTATCAATAAAAATAATAAAAATAAGAAAAAATTAATAATAGTAAAGAATTTAATAATGAATAAAAGTAATAAAATTAATATTAATAAGAATAATAGTAAGTAGAAAATTAATAATAATAATCATAAATAAAAATATTTTATTAATAATAAGAAGAAAATTAATAATAATAATAATAATAATAATAATAAGAAGAAGAAGAAGAAGAAGAAGAAATTTAATTATAACAATAAATATAATTAATAAAAATTTAAATAGTAATAATAATAATATTTAACAGTAAGTAGAAAATCAATAATAATAATAATAATAATTAATAATAAGAATTATGTCACGAGCACGAGCACGATCGTGCACCTCTATGACTAAAGGGTTTTGTTACAATCGTGTTATATAACTAATAAATTATATTTTCAAATTATATATATATTTTGTTTCTCTTTATATTTTAATTAAAAATTTTATTTAAATTATTATTGTTAAAAATGAATTACTATTTTTATTTCTAAAAAAATACTAAATTTGTTTAATCTTATTAATAAAATATATTTTTCAAAATTTAAATTCTTTATTTATCTCTTTATACTTTAATTGAAAATTTTTAAAATTTTATTTTTATTATATATGTGTTTAATAAATTTAATTATTTATTCATATATATAAGTAAATTTTCTTAAATAATTTAAGAATATATTAAAAATAATATTTAAACTATAAAAAAGTATGTTTATAGGAAATTAAAAAAAGTTAGAATAAAAATTAATAATATTTTTATATTATTCCTCCTTA
>JANSVA010000008.1:6342526-6357294 GCA_025504915.1 Erythroxylum reticulatum | reverse complement strand
ATAAATAATAATAAAATAAAAATTTAATAAAATTTTTATTAATGAAAACTAGAAAATATAAAAATTATTCTTTAATTGTTTGTATATATTTCTATATAAATAAAATTAATTTTTTTAATTTTTTATATATTTCTATATAAATAAAAATAAAAATATAAATCACATATAATAGAACAAAATAAAATTTAATATAATAAATTAAAATAAATTAAATAATTAATAATAATAATTTCATATAATTAATAATAAAATTATATATAATTAATAATAAAATAACAAAATCTTGATTATTTTAAAATAAAGAATTTATTTGTTAATATAAGTGTTATAATTGTTACTTATTATAACAATATTTCATCGCAATACAATTCGGACCGTTTCATCCTTTTGAAACAAATTATTTCATTAAATAGCGGCGAACGCCGTATCCAAGCCGATTTCGCAATCGAGTCTAGTTACTTAAAGCTTGAAACCCTAGCGCCACCCTCTCACAGTCGTCGTCAGCCAATTTCCCCCAATTTTAAACCCTAAATCTCCGCCTCTTGTCTCTCGTCCTGAACTTTATCATGGCCAGAAAGAGAAAGCTGCGATCTTCTGAACCTAGTGTTACTGAAACTCCCGATCCCCAACTCCAACAAGAAGAGGAAATTCCACCTGCAGGGGAAGAAGAAGAAGAAGAAGAAGAACAACTAGAAGAAGTAGAAGAAGAGACTGTAGTTGAAGAAGAGGTTGAGGAAGAGGAAGAGGAAGAAGTAGAGGAAGAGCACGAGCAAGAGGAAGAGCAAGAGCAAGAGCAAGAGCATAACGAACAGCAACAGCCCGAAACCCTAATTTCATCTGTTTCTGAACCCCAAGCAAATGGGGGAGGAGACAAAGGAAATGGAAGCGAAGAGAAGATGGAAAAAGAAGAGGACTTTTTAGATGATGAGCCTCTGGAGAAGCTTCTTGAACCTTTTGGAAAAGAGCAGCTTGTGGGTCTTCTTAGGAAACTCGTGGATACGCATCCCGATGTGATGGGTTGCGTCCGGGAGTTTGCCGACACGGACCCAGCCCACCGCAAAATCTTTGTCCACGGCCTTGGCTGGGACACTACGGCCGAAACCCTTAAAGCTGAATTTGGGAAGTTTGGGGAAATTGAGGATTGCAAGGCTGTGACCGATAGGGTTTCTGGAAAATCAAAGGGATATGCGTTTATTTTGTACAAACATAGGGTTGGAGCGCGCAAGGCTTTGGAACAGCCGCAGAAAAAGATTGGGAATAGGCTTACTTCGTGCCAATTGGCCACTACCGGACCGGCACCGCCTCCAACTCCGACGACTTCAACTCCAGGAGGGTCAGAGTATACCCAGAGGAAGATTTTTGTGAGTAATGTTTCAGCAGATATTGATCCGGAGAAGCTACTTCAGTTTTTTAAGCAGTTTGGGGAAATTGAGGAGGGTCCATTGGGTCTTGATAGAAATACTGGTAAACCTAAGGGTTTTGCTCTTTTTGTGTATAAGAGTGTGGAGAGTGCAAAGAGAGCATTGGAGGAACCTTATAAGAAATTTGAGGAGTATACTCTACATTGCCAGAAGGCAATTGACGGGCTGAAATATGGTAAACCGGGTTATGGAAATGCTGGTGGTAGTGGAGGTCATCATCATCATCATCAGCAGCAGCAGCATCAGCATCAGCATCACCAGCCTCATTACCAGCATTCGGCAAAGAAAGGGAAATTCAACTCTAGTGCTTCTGGTGGCCCTGGGCATCTAATGGCACCCTCAGGATCATCTGTGGGTTTCAACCCGGGGATGGCAGCACAGGGTTTGAACCCAGCACTTGGACAGGCCTTGACTGCACTCATAGCTACCCAAGGAGCAGGATTGGGGATTGGGAATCTGCTCGGAGCCTTTGGAGGAGGAGCCGTGAATCAGGGAGTGCCATCTGTTGGATATGGGAATCAGGGTGGTGCTGCTTATGGAAACCAGCCACCAATGCAGGGCGGATATGTGAACCCTCAGATGAATCCACAAATGGGGCAAGGTGGTGCAGGCAGGTCTCAGCAGGGTGGTCCTTATATGGGACATTAGGTGCGCGTGCTTTGCTACTCTGTTTCTTAAGATTTTGATTTGTTGAAGGTATATATTATTGAGGAGTATATTTTCTTTATTTCCTGTTACTCTTGATGCTACTTCATCTTTTGAAAAGTTATGCAATGTTAACAACTGTAGGAAAGAAAGGAATTGAAAAATAAAAGAGAGCCGCTCTGCATATTGGCAATGGCTTTCATTCAGTTGTTGGGAAAATTTCCCATTATGGTTGACCTCCACCTGGCAGTTGAAAGAGGCTACATTGCAGTACAATTGTACTAGTGATGGTCTTTGGTGTACTTTGTCATTATCTGATGCAAAAGTGATAATTAAGTGTTTTATTAGGACCAAGAGTAAAAAATCTGATTAAGACTTAAGGAATGCTTTTTGTCATATTTTCATTTTACTTGGACTCGAATATGCTAGCTGATTGTTGCCTTCTTGAACAAGTGAACTTCCTATGCAAGGCTGTTGCTCGTGCATTTTGAGTTTGAAGCAGATAACTGCATTGTATTCTTAACTTTATTTTGTTCGCAAAGTTACTGCGTTCTTTTGTTATGAAAACAAGTGGTCTGCTGCAGTTCTGTTCAGCATCTCTTCCCTAGGCGTATGGTACTTTTGGGACCCATCATTCTGATTGTTAGGTTAACTATCCTTTGCTTGCATCTTGACATTTTGCCATGCTGCTCTACTTTAATTTTTGTCTTGGCTATGTAGTTTTCCTTTAATTTTAAGTTTCTGAAACTGGAATATCTATTTTAATTGCTTACAATGATAACAAAAACCAACATTTTTCCTTCAAATTGTCGAAGGTATGCACATGCAGCTTTTGTTTCATATCTTTATACTTTTAAACTTTTTAATTTTGAAATCAGCTCTTTTCATGATTTATCTATTCATTGTGCAGATTCCTTCATAGATGCATCAATCATTTAGTTTTGGGCTCTGCTGATTCTTCTGAAGTTCCAGGACTCTTGCAAACGAAGTCTTAAATTTGGAATGAAAAGTTTATGTTTTGGCTATAAAGACCAAATCTGAAACCTGTATTTGGTTTTATTCCAGCGCTAAATTTCCCCTTCACATGTTTTCAAATATGTATTACTCCATATTTACAATATGTTTCTTAGTGGTGTTGGGGGATAGGGCAAATTTCTAAGGAACAGTGGTATATTTCTGTGTGATTTTAGTCTCGTCTGCTACTTTACAACTCCTTCTCATGCTTCTTTTTCATTTTGTTATTTCTCCTACGCCCATGGGATTAAGACAAATTTCTCAAGGTGGTTATCATGCACTTTATGGATCATCTTAACTGAGTTTTTCAGTGATGGTTGTTTCTCCCGTTGTCTAATAAATTTATTTTTAGAGCATATTATATGGAATCAGTTTTAGAATTTTGTCTTGCTTCTCTGTCCTGATTTGTTTGATAACATTCATATTTTCTGCTTGTTTGGATGTTGTACTTATAATTATCTATTATCCATGATTTCTTACTTAATTATGATTACTTCGGACTACTGAAAAGAGCAGATTAACTTGTGCTGCTATTCATCGATCAAGTTATCATTATCTTCTTTAAATCACTTTTACTTTTCCTTGCTGTCACTAGATAGAAATTTCTCCTAGAGGATTGCCGGGGTTAGACTTTTATAGCTCTGTAGATTTCAAGTGTTATCAGTTATTAAAATGACTGATTTTAAATCTTCCCCAAGTAGTTGGGAGTCGTTTGAAATTCAAAGTGATTGGTGACTGCTGTGTGTAGCAAAAGTTGAATTTTAGATTCCTGGCTTTCTCATGGGCCAAAATGATTGAAGGATATTGATTGAACGCCTGAGAAAAAGAGACTGGTTTATAGTTGTAATATGGAAGTTGGTCTCATTTTTAGTATTCTTTCATCTAACACTGAGGTCTGGAGTTTGTTTGCACCTTGAGTTTTCTTGGCGCTTTGAGAACCTTGAGTTTAACAAGGCAGGGAGTTTCAGCATTGACATGACATCTTTATTTCCCTGCATCTACCGATGTGGTGCACAGTTGTGGTCCCTTCCTTTTAAGGTATGAAGTTGGCACTATGTTCAGTTCATCTTTATGGAATTCAATCATGCCTTGGTCTCAAATTTCAAGTTTGTAACATCGAGTGCTGTATTAAGGATCTTTGGTCCTATTGATGAGGGAGCCGCAACCATGCCAGATGTGAAGATCTCACAAAATTGCAGTCATCCTTGTCGTCAGTTTTATTTTAATTATGTGGAGCATCACACCATATATAACTTGAGCTTTTGTATGTTTTGTTCGACTTGCTGGTATCTTTTTCTTTTCTCCTACCGTTGTTTCTTGGTAGCCACATCTACGTTTCCCTGCAATACTTTTTGGCTTGATTACTATCTGTGAGTGTTGGCTGAGTGGATTTGGCACTGTAGATTGTAAGAGTTTGGACCTTCTTTACTATAGAGTTGAGAAGTTGATTACGAGGAAAAAGATGTTTAGCTTAAATCCATCTGCTTTCGATGGTAGACATCTGCTTTCTTAAATAGCTATGGTCTTGTAGGCTCTATGGTAGATATTGACCATGATAATGTTACTGCTTTTGATTTTTAAGAAGGACCTTGAATTGGAGAGATTGCGGAGATGATGCATATGTTACGATAACTAGAAATTTTTGTTGCCTGAGAAGCTGCTAGTCTTTACCTATGTTAGTTAGCTTATGATGACAAGGAAAAACCTTACTGTAGCGTTATTGGTTCTGAATGAACTTTTTAAGTAAGAGCCTACTGTTGCATAAGATTTGGAAGCAAAATTGTCATCACTGCATTTAATGTGCAGTGATTCTAGTGTGTCCAATAGGGGTGAACTGTTCCTTAATCAACGGCGGTCTGATGAGGGAAAGTCCGTAAACCTGGAGACCACTTCCTCACAATGTGTTTTTTTCATTGAACTGAGGCTCTATGTGATTTGATCGGTTCGGAACCTGCGGAGTATGGGGTCGTACTAGTAATTTAATGACCCTATACTCCACTGTCCCCGTTTGGTTTTATTTACTATTTTTTACATTTTTAAATTAGATAAAATTTTTATGTGAATGGGTTTTATATCTTTTTATCAAAATTGATTTGAGGTTTTCTGAGATTTTATCATTAATTAAGTATACAATATTTAATTGTTTGATATTAATACCAAAAATAATTTAAATTGATATAAATAATTATCTAATTTTAAATGATTATTTTGTAAATTCGAAAAATAACAATGCTTTTAACAATTGAAATGTTTTATAATATTAGTTTATAAATAAAAATTAATATGGTAAGCCAACCGTGGGTAAGTTTGTCGAGTCAGAGCATTGACTTTAGCAATATCCCATTAATCACAGCCACGTTTGGTTTGTGATGGACTGTCGAAAAGAGCCTCTGATTTCACCATTTCTAGATAAACGAAGATTAGGATCCATTCATCTTCAGCAGTGGAAGTATTATGCCCGGACAAGTTATTCAGCAACAATGGTGTGGGCGCTGCTGAGACGAAATCAGTCCACAAGTGGGGAGGAACAAGTTGAGTCCATATTAGCAACCAGCTTGCACTGTCTCAGGTATGACGTCCATTCCTTGAAGGTATTTACCTCTTAAAGGATTAGCAATTACATTCCAAGCTAACTTCATTAGCGAAGCTTCATTAATTTGTTTCAAACTCCGCAGCCCAAGACCGCCATGTTCTTTTGGTTGACACACGTCTGTCAACTTGATTAAATTCATCTTCCGTTCTCCTCCAGTAGCTCCCCACAGAAAGCGCCAAGTACCCTCATTTGGTTGAGAACAAGCGTTGTGTAGCAAGGGATAGTAAGCACAACTGATTGAGCAAGTGTAGTGCGACTAGCTAAGGATAGATTGTGATCCGACCAACTTGTAAACCGCTGATGAACACGATCTGCAAATGGTTGATATGTACTGTTGGTGATCCGCTTGTGAAGGAGCGGTATGACAAGACATCTTCCCAAATCCTTTGCAAGCTTGAAGCCCAGCTTATTACTAAGTTGTCTTGCTTCCCTCTTAGAGACGCCATTATAACAAAAGAGCATGGTTTTCTCCTTACTTACTAGGTGGCCAGAGCTATCACAGAAATCCTGCAACACATAGTTAATAATCTCCATTTGATCCCCGGGTGCATTTACAAATAGTATTAGATCATGGGCAAAAAATAAGTGAGAAACAGAAGGCCCCTCTTCTACTTGTTTGAAAAGGGATTCATTTTTATCACAAGCTTGCTCTTTGATGGCCATAAGAGATGTTTCATGCACAATACGAAAAGATATAGAAAGATGAGATCTCCTTGGCGAATACCTCACGTAGGCTAAAATCTTCAAGATGACGACCATTCTAAATGATATTCGTTGAGAGGGAGCTAATACATTTGATAATAAGCTAAAGTAACCGACTTGGTAGACCAAAATGCTCTTAAAAGTATCTTCAATAAAGTCTCAACATAGTCGATCATAAGCTTTTTGGAGGTCTATTTTAATTGTCATATACTTGCAGCTCATTCTGACACATGATGTTATAGATTATCTCTTGGGCAGTAATAATGTCTGTGAGATTACAAATATATTCATCGACTGTGTCTGTTTGATGGCTAAAAGACGTTGACATAGGGTCCCTTGAATGAGTCTAAATTTTTTAACAAGCAAGTCTTTAGATTCCTCCCAATCTCTAATCGGTCTTTGACTCTCCACCCATCAAAACTATGCCAAAGACTTCTTCTCCATACTGAGGGATACCAACTCCATTTTCTCCCTTTCATTCAACCTTTCCACCGAGAAAAAACACTCCACTCTATAAATTCACCCATCTGGGTCGTCTCCATCAAATACTGGCATCTCCACCTGCTGAGTTCAATAGTCCCTTCGGTGTTCTCCTTGTCGCACAAACCCAGGCGATGGTTCCTCCATGTAGCCTCTCTATTCTTTTCTCGGTGATTCGGGTTCATGCTCTCCTCCCACCGGTGGCCCACGTCGACTCCCTACCTGGCGCGCTCACCCTCGAAATGGCTTCGGGTGGGTCGGGTTATTCCACCCATACTCTGGTGGATGCTTAGTTCGACCCACCATGTCAGGGGAGTATCGTCGGAACTCACCCCTTGGTTTGACCCCGACGTTGGCCCACGACTCCCATTTGGTTCCATCGGCCCCTTCCCCTTGTCCACTCGTGCCTCTTCCTCCTTTCGATGATTGCCTGACATCTCACCACTCTTGTCAGCTTCTTTGTAGCTTACAAACAACGTCATTGTTTCATGTAACTCTTTCGTCTCGAGTTGAGATTGCTTCCAATTTCTCTGCACTTCTTCTTTCTCCAGTCTCCGTTCCTCCCTCAATAGCTCAAAACGCTTATGAAAATTTTCGCATAAGTTCTCAATTTCCTTCTCAATTTCATCCATTCGATTATCACCTTTCTTGTTAGCCATCATTAGGATCTTTGCTTTGATACCAGAGATAGAATCTCTCAATAATTGAGATGATTGTCACTGAATATTATTATTATGTAACTCGAATATATTAAGTTATATTGTGATTTGCAAATAATTTCTCGAGTGCTGTTCTCTCCTAGCTTAAGGCTCATCGGAATGTTCTTAGTAATAGCCTAAAATTCCCCTCCCAATAATTACATCATTTATACTAACCTACTTCTTACGACAGCCATGCAACAAACTCTCCTATTTTCTCCCCCCCTCCCATGCACGTAATATCCACCAGCTCTTGACTATAACAAAAAGTGGTAATTTTACTCGATTACCCTTTCCTTCACCCTTCTAGAATAAACCTTGATAATAAGAGGCCTAATGATCAGTTTATATAACACAATACACAAGATAATCGGGCAAAATTGGCACCGTTAGAAAAAACCTCCTGCACCATTTTAGCCTATTAATTTTAACCAATGAATAGGCTGTTCAAATGTAACAACTGACCTCTCTAACTGACACAGATCCCTATCGTCTATATATTGTTAAACATTATATAAAATATAAACAAAATTATTTACTTAATAAATTATTATATGATTAATTTGTCTATTTTATCAATAATAAAAATAAAATAATATTAATATTATTGGAAAGGTCCAGCCCCACCAAATTGGGGGAAAGTTTTAGAATGATAGGATCAACAGTACTATGGTCAATATAGCATTCCAATTCCGTTTGTTAAGTTGACTAAAACTCACATTCAGAGTACACATTGCCCTTTGTAAATATGCTTAATGCCTTCTGATTAAAGCAATTTGAATCCATTGAGGCCACCTGACAGAGAAGGGACAAACACGATGGCATTTCTAAACTGTAATTCTGCTAAACGAAAGGACAAGAATTTTTAAGACATTCCATCTTTCACAAAATCTAGAAAACAGGACCACTGGCAAACACAAGCCAAACATTTAAAGGCAAAATGAGCAGAATGTCTATATTTTGTTGAAGGCGACGATGTCACAACTCTGGACATGTTCATTGCATGGCTCCACTGTGAGATGCTCCTCTATGAGGGAATCCACAGACACAAGGTCATCCACGATAGTAAGCAAGATCTGCAGCTTCTTAATACCATAGCCAACTGGAACAAGCTTAGCTGCATCAAATACAAAGCAAAAGCAATCGAGAAAGACGTGTCAATGAAAAAGTAGACAGAAAAGCCTATAAAACTATACTAAATAAAATCCTACATGCTCCCCATAGAAGTCCAGGCATCTCGATGCTTCGAACTGCCTCCTCCAATTTCTTCATGTCTGTTTCATCATCCCATGGCTTGATATCCATAAGAACTGATGATTTCCCACCTATAAAGATGAAAAACAAATAAATATCCAACAATATGATCATAAACTGCTTCTTCAGAAAAGTACCACCAGATGAACAGATCTTTTGTTTGGTGTTTACAAGTATGATGAGTTCAAGCTTCAGATAAGAAACTTCTCAGCACTCAAATGGAGAGAAAATGTTGCAGAAGATGTTAACTCCAACAAGTTGGTTAAGTTAATAAAGAACTCACTCTCTTTCTTCTTAGAGGATGCCTTTTTGGATGCCTCCCTCTCCTCTGCTGCTTTTTTATCATCCTCGGTCTCATCTGCGAACAGATCCAAGTCATCATCATCATCTCCAGCGGCAGCACGAGCAGCCTGAGATTGTGAAGGAGAAAATAAACTCCAGTAACAGTACGACATCTAGCAAGGATAACAGCTAAAACTACAACCTAAGGACGAATCTTGGATTGAAAATCTAGAGTGCTACTCAATTAATTCTCACTGTTTAAAGACAAACCATATCATCAATCATCATTATCAATTACTTATTATCCAGTCCCAAGGCTTGCAAGACTCTTCATCCCAGTATCAGGGCTTTGATTCTCAACTCATTTAACATTTCAACTGAAAGTCAATCAGATGTTCATAGAAAGAAACATACCTCTTTAGCAGGAACAGCTTCAGCTGGAGCGGCTTTGCCACAAATCCTCACGCCAACAGCTTTTCCAGGGAAGCTAAACCCACCAAAAAGCAACCAAATCAAAATGTTAACAACAACAGCTTATCATCGTTAAGGACAAAGAGCAGAAGTTGAAATTAAAAAGACAAAGCAAGAAACGAACCTTGTGGCAAGATGTGAGGAGACACTTTCGTACCACTTGCTAGCATTGGGAAAGGAAGTTCCAGGCTTCCCCAAAACGGCAGCATAAACCTTGACATCATCCTTAGTAATTTGATCCCTAAAGATCCAAAATTTAACAGAATTCAGCCAAAAAAAAAAAAATGAACCAAATAAATAAACAAGACGCACAAAAAACAGATAAGAGAAGAGCAGTACCCAGAAATATATGATTTTCCGGCGAGAAACTCGTCGAAAGATTTGAGGCCAGCCTCTGTGTGAAGATCTGAGAAAGTGATGGCCATTGATGGCAAATGAAGAAGAAGAGAGTGGGTCAAAAGTAGTACTGTACAGGAGCAGGAGGCTGTGTACAGAAGCTATAGGGAATGAAGAGAGTTAAAGTGTGGTTTTTTTTATAGTGGACTCCAATTATTGAAAACCCTAGATTTCAATATTTTGCATTTTCCTATTTCTTATACCACAAATGTTATATTTTTAAAAAAATTGAAATTGTTCCCATTGGGTTGTCTTTTACTTTGTATTTTATTAAGTTCCATTAAACTAAAAGGATGGAATATGACAATTTCAATCCCTCTATTTTAGTTATTTTCTTTTGAAAATTCTTTAATTGAATTTAATATGTGAACTTTTATAAATTAATAATTTTTTATAAACTAAAATAAATCCATTAATGTTCATTTAATAATTTTTTAATTAAACTTCAAAATTTTTAATAAATAAAGTTAATTTCTTTCAATAATATTTCAATTTGTTAATTTTATTGTAAACGATTTTATGACGTTTTAATACCAATCAATCTTTATAATTAAGGACAGATCTAGAATTTTTTTTAAATTGAGGCAAAATTTTATTTTTAATAAGGGCCAAATTTTAATGAAAGCAAAATTTTATTTTTTTACGAGATCAAAATTTAAAATAATAATTTTTTATATGAAATTTTTTGAAGGCAATGGTAACAAGTGCCCTTGTTCCCAATGCGAATCCATCCCTGCTTATAAATATGAAACCTCTTATCTTTACTAGCTTAATTTTAGGTCACATTGAAATTAACATTAAGAGGAAGGGCTAAAAATATAAGTGGATTGTGGTCAACTTTTTCAGATGATGGTTTTTAGAATGTAGCCTTTTGTTAAAAATATCTTTCAAATCTTGATTTTAGAAAAGAAATGTTTTTGTTACTAATAATAATATAGATTTTTATTTTTTTACTTTATATATTTTTGGATATTACTTGATTTTAATTAATTTCATAATGATTTTCAATAAGTTAATTAACTACTTAAATCCCATTATGATTAAGCCTCACTATCAAGTCTGCATTTATAAACATGAAAACTTCAATCTCATGAAAGAAAAGCTCCTAAGTAAGGTTTTAGGCTATACTAGCTGCACAGATTCTTGCATTTTATGTAGTTATTGATGGCCAAAGTTGTCTAGTATTTCTGAGAGAATGACAAGTCCAGCACCTCCAAGTACTAAAGACAGGGTAATTCTTCCTCCTGGAACCAGCCGAGGCACCTTCACAGACGGTGATGAATTCAAGTTCCCCCGATCCGACCAAGCCATTGCAGCAGGAAGGATTCCAAAGAGCACCAATACTAGCAAAAGCATGAAACATATGCACATAATTAAATTGACGTCAGAGCCATGGCAGGCACGGATGGTAATGCTAATAGTGAGAGGGTGTTCAAGGGTATACCTCCATAAGTTCCTGCAAAATCCAAGGCCTTGAAAAATATATCAGGATCCAGTAAAGATAACACCAACGGTGGAAACAAAGTCAATAGGTATGGCAAAGGCTTATTCCGACCAGCTGGGAGTTTCAGCACTGAATACAAAAAAGTAGAAAAGAAAAGATCTTGTAAGACATGCAAAATGTTGGTCTGCATCATCAGTAGATGATATGAAATTTAGAAATTTCAATAACCCTTGAAAGCCAATCGATAGAAAAAGGGAAACTGAAAATGGAAAAACAAGTAGAGTCAATGTCAATCGTTGAACAATCTATCTGTTTACTTGAAGAGGTCAAGAAATGATTGAAAATGAGTGTGTGCAAACACATCTCAGGTGCAAGATAGACATAGAAAATTACCACCCTTTTTTCTTTGACTAATTAATTACTAAGCTCTAAGTACATTTGGTTGCAGAATGTACATAATGATTCACAAGAATGCAAATGAAATTGAGTTCTCAAAATTGACCAAGAACACATGTCCAGTAAATAAATGCTGAAAATGTAGGATCAGTCCCGTAAAAGCTTATGGAAATTATCTGAAAGTTAGGAAGATGAGAAAGTCTCACTTACAATCAGCTAGGAAGTCAGCGAGGCCTAAGACAAATCCGATATAAGATGTTGCAATTGCAAGAAGGGAGAACACCTCAACTATTGGCTGCAAAATTGAAAAAGAGAACATTCTTTATTTCCTTTTCACTTTAACATGACAATTACAAGCTGAGTTCTTCAACAGGAAACTCACTCCAACAACTGCATTGGTAGACCGTAACTGTTGTAGTGGATCAACAACCTTATCTGCCATCTCAGAGCTAGTGATGGATCCTAGAATGACAGCATTCCATACAAGGAACAAACCTAGGGGTATAGCAGTGCCAAGAACAATGGCTGTCCTGTAAGTAATAAATGATTTATCAAAAGCAATTTAGAGATTCCAGTACTAGCAAAAGATAATTTATGTAATGATCTGTCCATATGCCTAATGGACTCTCCGGTCCTAGATCTATCTTTCCTGGATTTCTTAAATTATGCACCAAGGACAAGTGGGTGACAAGAATTGTTCTATTGCTGGAAAACAGTACTGATAACATCTGCATATTATTAGGCTTAGCATAAGGCATCGACGATAAGAACTGTCACCTTACTTTTGAAAGGTTTCCTTCAAGATTCGTGCAAAGAACAGGCACTACATTCTGAAAAAGAAGGGACTAAAATGTTACACCTGCTTCCATATTGAATTACTACACTTAGATGTTGTTACCTGATAAACAAATGAAAGTGCAAGTATTGGTATACTCATTGGAACTGCTTCAAAGTTCGCTTTCAGAAGAGCATCCCAATGCAGATCTCCACTTGCCACTACCTAAGAAGCAAAAGTGGTATTTCGTTCATGAATAGATTACCTAAACTACAGATTATAGAACACTGAGTCAGATCAAAGAACAAGAATGAAGAAGTTGTTATTGACATGATAGGAATTGCTAACGAAGCTACACTTTGAAAATTATCCCAATTTTAAATTTCCCTTTTCCATTTTCATTATCCAGAGAAAAGCTGAGAATTTAAAGCTAAAATAAATACTTTCCAGTTCAATTTTAAGATACTTTTCATTTTTCTTCAGATGAACGAAGATTTCATTATCTGAAACTGCAAATTACATCAGCATACAAAATCCAAACAACATGGCTCAACGTATTGTTGTACAACTTCCAATGTTTCTAAAAGAAAGTATGAAGAGAATTCAATAGGATCATTTTTTACTCTTGTTTTTCACATACTATGATTGCGTTCAGCATTCATTGTGACCGGAAGAATAGCCTAAGGGTATTACTGATTATATTATATGATCAAGAATAATCTGGTCCACAGTTTGCTTATCAGTGAAATTTAATATCTTGATGAATACAATCGTAGTTCTACACAATTGGAGAAACAAGAGAATCACCACAAGCCCTGTGAACGAAATGATAATTCCAAGCACCAGAGCTCCGTTGATCGCACCAATGACACGTTGGCTGCATTCAGGCAAGAAATAGGTTGCATAAATATCATTAGGGAATGAACGGAAGCCAGGATTATTTATACTCAAGTTATTACAAACCTAAGAAAACATATCTCTCATATCTTTCAGAAAGCTAACTCACCTATTCCAGCCAGGGGGGTTAATTTCCAGGTAAATTTTATCATCAATCTTGTCACAGCTAGAGATGCAAGTGTTAGGAATTGTAGAAAATTATCACTAGTAAACTTATTAGCTTCATTTGGAGCCTACTATAAAATCCACATTCGCAGAATCCAGTTTTTGTATTAAACTGTCAAAATGGACGACAATATGTAAGCATACCCTTTATTTATGTCAAAAAAAAAAAAATAGTGCCTACCCAAATTGACGAAGAAATGGTAGGCACCATTATACCCACCAACTTTGACAATTTTAAGGAGATAGCTAGCCAAAGGACTAGTCATCCCACATGTTCTCCTACCTATAAATAGGCAAGAGATGAAGAGAAGAAGTAGAGCAGAGATAAAGAGAAAGTGACGTGAGAGAAAAATAGAGAAAGAGAGATATAAAAATATTTTGTATATTTTTTGGTCTACTTTTTCTTTGTAATTCTCTAATTTTTCTTAGTAGTAAAAGTCTTCTAACTTTACTTGTAGTTTTTATCCTAATTTCGGGATTTTCTATGTCAAATCTGTGTGTTTATTACTATATGTCAAAAGTGATTGGCCATTGGTTGCATGCCTCTTCCAGTTATTTACCAATAATGGTCATCGATTGTATACCTTGTCCTCTTTCATTTTGTCAATAATAATGGCCACCGTTTAAAAAATTTTTTTGGACAAATGGTTAAGAACTTCAACTATAAATAGAAGGGATGGTTGCAAACTTCAACATACCATTCCTTTCTCTCCTTCAGTCACTAAAAATAATACAACTCTCATCCTTTCTTCAGTTGTTTTCTGTATACTTAAAAAGCCTTTTATTCCAACCTTTATACTTGTATACATTCTCCACATATTAGTAAAATTGCTCACCCTTCGGTCGTGGACGTAGGTTACATTGACCGAACCACGTAAATCTTTGTGTTCTATCCCATTTTATTTGGTTATTATTTTTCGGACTATTAAATTCAACCGGTATCCGATCCAAGGACATTTATCTTAACAAGCTTGCAGGTCTAGTAGTTTGTATGTTTTGCAGGAATCTACAGTAACAGGTGCTGCGGTAGTCTCTTCTAATGGTGACATTACCAAATTGTGGCACATGCGTTTGAGACATATGGGTGAGAAAGGTTTAATGTTGTTAAGCAAGAGAGGCTTACTTTGTGGCCAAA
>JANSVA010000008.1:6323775-6342426 GCA_025504915.1 Erythroxylum reticulatum | reverse complement strand
CTCACAAAAGTCCATCTTACTAGTACTTTGACCACAAAGTAGGCCTCTCTTGCTTAACAACATTAAACCTTTCTCACTCATATGTCCCAAACGCATGTGCCACAATTTGGTAATGTCACTATCAGTAGAGACTGTCGCAGCACCTGTTACTGTAGATCCCTGCAAAACATACAAACTACCAGATCTAAAAGTTTGTTAAGATAAATGCCCTTGGATAGGTTACCGGTTGAATTTAATAGCCCGAAAAATAGTAACAAAATAAAAGTAGACAAAATAAAATGGAACAGAACACAAAGATTTACGTGGTTTGGTCAATGTGACCTATGTCTACGACCGGAGGGTGAGCAATTTTACTGATATGTGGAGAATGTATACAAGTACAAAGGCTGGAATAAAAGGCTTTTTAAATATACAGAAAACAACTGAAGAAAGGATGAGAGTTGTGCTATTTTTAGTTACTGAAGGAGAGGAAGGAATGGCGTGTTGAAGTCTGCAACCATCCCTTCTATTTATAGTTGAAGTCCCTAAGCATCTGTCTAAAATTTTTTTCTAAACGATGGCCATTATTGTTACAAAATGAAGGAGGTCAAGGCATGCAATCGGTGGCCATTATTGTTGAATAACTGGAAGATGCATTCAACCAATAGCCAACCACTTTTGACATATAGTAATGAACACACAGATTTCACGTAAAAAACTCCCAAATTAGGGTAAAAACCACGGGCAAGGATAGAAGACTTTTACTACTGAAAAAAATTGAAGAATTACAAAGAAAAACTAGACCCAAAAATATACAGAATATTTTTATATATCTCTTTCTCTCTTTTTCTCTTACCTCACTTTCTCTTTATTTTTGCTCTACTTCATCTCTTCATCTCCTGCCTATTTACAGGCAGGAGAACATGTGGGATGGCTGGCCATTTGGCCAGCTATCCTCTTAAAATTGTCAAAGTTGGTAGGTGCAACGGTGCCTACCATTTCTTTGTCAATTTGGGTAGGCATCGTTTTCGGTGCTTACCTTTTTTTTTTTTTACAATTCTCCCATAGTCCTATTTAACTGCGAACCTGCTCTAATTTAATATATTTTTAACAATAATTTACACAAAGGGTTTGCTTCATTTTCTCCATTTTTTTTCATTGAACACTTAAAAAGTGCCGCCCATAATAGATGCAGAAGATAGTGGAGATGATTGCCACCCTTTCTAGACTAGTTAACAAGTGCTTGTCCTTGTTCTTAGTTCAAGCCAGTACTTTAGGCCAGGATAATTGCTGATCTGGATTAACCTCAAAAGAGGACATGCTCAATCTGCAGCCAGCATAATTGTAAGATAATGTGTAATATCTAAGGAGTATGGTACACCTACAAAGATTATATTTAATATAAATGGTTAACACAAAAGTTATACCGATAAACAGCAATATAATATGACAATGTATAGATACTTCAGAGTTCTGAAGCTAATCATATGAAAGTACAGAAGAATCACCAACCTTCCAAAATAAATCACGCTTCCAAGAATTAAAGAAAACATGGCTGCACTTTCCCATCTGCAAAGATTTATCCCCAGTCAAAATACATAGAATGATTTTTATAAGTTAAGCGATATAGATAAAACTATAAATAGAGCAACAAATCTTATTAAGTGCAAAAACACAAGAAGTTAGAGAGTTAATATGTTCATACAAAGGAATGCCGAGAAAGTTTGTCAGAATTTCTGAAGAACGAGCAACGTAAGCAACTAGTAGAGCATAATGGATAAATATGTATGACCAACTGCAAGAGAATCAGATAAGACATAATCATCGTCCACTAGAGTAGACCCAAATTCAATTCGAAACAGTATAACTGCTACCATTTTCATATTCAAATGGTGAAAGGCATATGGTCAGTACTTTCATGGATTTTAGGGATTAATGCACGCATCAAAATGAAGATGCAAAGAAGTGTCAGCTTTTGTGAAAGTGCTTATCAAACATTAATCACGAGCTTTAAGTAATGCATAGTTCAGCATGTCGCTGCATTTCCATCTTAAAATGCGTAAGTGCTTCAGAATGACTTATCAGCCTACCAAGCAACTTGAACTCCAGCTGTCCCCAGTGTTCTCATTGCCATTGATACCTGAAAACAGCCAGTAAGCTTTAAATTTGCTATGTTAGATGATATTTTATTGCTAATATGCACTTGTTTAACCAGCCAGCATATGGTGTGCTGAAAAGAGTGTGGAAGTAGCTGTTTAGACATAATTTATGACTAAAAATAGCATGCAATGCACTTCATCATCAAGGCTAGCTATATTATACATCCATTTATCATCACTCTCCTCCACCTTCACATATATCACCAAAAGGTTGACCCTGTTTTACATAACGTGATTCACTTTGTCAGGTATATAGATGCGGGGAAAAAGCAAGCATTATATCAAGAAGATTTCGATCATCTAGAAATCACTTGGATCTCAACCAAATGGATTCATTCTTTAACATCTGAAAGCAATTCAAGCCAAAATTTTGAGCTCATAATTGTTAAATCAGTGTCTTCTTGTAATTACCAAAGATACTCCACCAGATCCCAATTCACACATAGTATTCACATTCACTTCCGCAATAAGCAGTCCAGTAGCAACCTACAATGGTGGGTTAGAAAGTCAGAGTCACCTTTAAAATCATGAAAAGTAAAGCAGAGATACCTAGATATTTTACAACTGGATACTACAACCGAGTGACAAATCAGACAGTTATCACGATTCCTTTTACAAGACATTTTCCTCGACTGAAGCTTTACTGTAGAAGCATGAGTTCACAAACTAGCTTAGTTGTCAGTAAGAAAACAGATTGCTTGAAAGAGAAAACAGATGAAAGACAAAAATGGAGAAAAGAGCTGGATAATTAGCTTCTCATGAGACAGAAAAAAATGCTTACCATATATACCCAACAAACGATGCAGGCAACTGCAGAGGCCAAAAATCCACTTTCTTGCGTTACTGCAGGTATTGCTAGAATTCCAGCTCCCACCTAGAGATTCAGTCATATATTTGGAAGGCCGAGTCTTAGCGACGAGATTCACATTAAAAGACAAAATGGGTAAAATGATGTCAAAACATAAGCTCAGAATTGAAGAAACAAAGACACGTCTGGCGCACACAAACAGCTAGAGACAAGTTAAGCACTTTATCTGTGTGATTACATGCAACCAGGATGCATACCGTAGTGCCAGCAACCAGAAAAATTGCGCTGGACAAACTTCCTGCAGATAGTGGAAAGAAGATAAATTGAACAGAGAAAATTAGCGAACTTGAAGACAACCATGTTGAGAATGGAAGATACGATCAGCAAATACCGGGCTCTCTCTTGAACGTGACTTGGTTAAGGTTAGAAAACAGCCTTTCAACTTCATATTCTTCTTGCCTTTGGCTTTGAGACAGGCAATGAAAGAGTCTTGGAGGGTCACTAAAGAAGAGACGCTGGCAGAGCTTAAGCTGTCTTTTTGATCCAACGGTCGTGCATTGATAAGCTGGTGAAGGAATGTAATGGAGAAAAGTAAGCTTCTTTGATGGAGTCATGAGAGATGGGACTTGCAAAGAAGGAGAAACAACGGACATTGTTAGAGCAGCAGAGGTAAAGACCGAAGAGAGAGTATATGGATATGGTGAAGAAGAGGAACAAAGACATGGACTTTGAGGAGATGCTTCTGCCACGGACACCTGTGGGCCTTCTCTACTACTAGACTTTACTGCGTCGTCTGCCTAGCACGTACGAACAAACATGTACATTGATTACCACAAACTTCTATGCATAGTTTTCAGTTTAGTTCTCAAATACTAATTATTTAAAAGTTAAACCACTTTATCCTAACTTAAGCAAAATTCAAACAACTCTCGAAGATATTGTCAAAATTCAAGATCAACGTTGATACCATATTGAAACAAGTTTTATTACACAAACCAAAATAAAAACCACAATATGTGTTTTGATTCACAAGGACCCGTTTTGAGTTGAAGTTTCAAAAGCTAAGAGAAAATTATCTGTTCCTCGGTTCTTCTTTTGGTAAAATAGTATTTATATCTGCTGGCTCGGCACTTTCCGACCAATAGATGGTAGTCACTATCCACTCCCGATTGGCTCATTTCCTCGATATCAACCAAAGACCACTATGTTTCACAACAAGCTGGTCCGCGTAATGCGGAAATGGGTTTTGACTTGTGACCTGCGAGATAGCATCCGTGGTAATTACTGGGGAAACTTGTGACAAGAACACAGACAAGATGTGATTTTTCAGTTCCAAGTGTGCACAACCGTTGATTCACGTATCTATGACGTGTCAGACATCCAACGGTGTATCTTGAGACGACTGGAGGTTTTGGATACTGTAACCAGTAACCACTATTGGGTCAGAAGATGACAACATGGTGGCTTAACAATTGAAACTTTGGTTGCTGCAACATTTTGATTCCATTTAAAATTGCCGTTGTTCAAAATTGACCGCAGACAATATGGTAGCACTAATAATATTTAGTTGTTCAAAAGTCTTAGTAGCAGAAAATGTATAGAATTGGAGGAGGCTGTTGGATGAGCAACTAGAGGTTTGAACAGTACCCAAAAAGGCCATGGCTTCAGCTCATCTTCTCTGCAACAACAATCTCTTCAACGCTTCGTGCAGTTCCTTCGGTAAAAGCAATTCTCCTTCGTTTAGGCCAAGTGGGTCTGTGAGTTTTAATCAAAGGCTTCAATTTCCGAGGACCCACGTTGTTAAGGCCAACCAAAAACAAGTAGAGGTTCTGGTTTCATTCACTTTCTTGTTACATTTCCTCCTCCAAGTGTTTGAATTGTGTTTTACTTGATCGGTTGGTTGCTTGGTTGAACGTGAGTAGATAGTGTATGATCCTGAGGAGAAGTTCAATAAGTGGGCAGATGAAGTTGACAAGAATGCTCCTCTCTCAAGGCTCACCTTGTTCTCGCCCTGCAAGGTTTTCTATTATTCTCTTGCATTTGTTCGAGCATCTAACTCGTCAAAAAAAAAATTTCTCGTACTCTTGAATTATCCAGCAAAGTTATCAACTTTAGTGGAAACTGTTATCCTTTCCGTGACGCAGGTCAATGTCTTCTTGCGGATAACCAGCAAGAGAGAAGACGGATACCATGATTTGGCTTCTCTTTTTCACGTGAGTTCATCCATATTATATGTTTGCATGAGTTTGAATTTGTTGTTTAAGCTATGCTCCTAAATTCTGTAAAAGTATAGCAACCAAATCCATTTTGATTCAGCCTTTTCTACCCAACTTGTTTTAAATTCCTGTAAGGGAATAATTTGGCTGTTCTTCTGAAACTAGGTAATCAGCTTAGGAGACATAATAAAGTTCTCACTGTCACCATCAAAAAGCCAGGATCGGTTATCAGCCAATGTGTCTGGTGTGCCCCTTGATGACAGGAATTTGGTAAAGCAAAACATTTTGTTATTTTAGTTTGTTTGATAATTGATATTCTTCTCATCATGTCATATGCCATATGAACAATTTGTTTGCATGTGTTTCCATTGCAGATTATAAAGGCCCTTAACCTGTACAGGAAGAAGACGGGCAGTGACAATTTCTTTTGGGTAAGGTCCTACTAATATTGATATTTCAGTGATTAGCATCATTAATTTCTTCGTGCCAATTCCAAGTTTAAATGTCATATGGTAAAGATTGGTATCGATGGAAATGTATCTGATATGTCATTTGAAAGATCAGTATCGATTTAAATCTGTCTCTGTACATGAGAAATATAGGTGGTAACAGAAAATTAGCGTATTGTAGCTTTAAGACATTTTTTTGCAGATTCATTTAGACAAAAAGGTTCCTACTGGGGCAGGCCTCGGTGGTGGAAGTAGCAATGCTGCAACTGCCCTTTGGGCAGCAAATCAGTTCAGTGGTTGTCTTGCCACAGAGAAGGAACTCCAAGAATGGTCAAGTGAGATTGGTTCAGATATTCCTTTCTTCTTTTCTCAAGGAGCAGCCTATTGTACTGGACGTGGTGAAGTATGCCTTCATCTTACTCTACAGTGCATCTTATAGATTCACCTTTGCCTTCAAGTTAACTTGATGACATATGGGTTCTTATTCTCCTAAATCTACATGGCTCTACAAAAAATATCAAATATGACTACTTCAAGATCATGTGGAATTAACCAGCCATTAAATCATTCAAGATTCCCTTCTCTCCTATTGAAGTTTAAACTACCATGGTGTTACATTGCTTTCACAGTGAATTGATCTAGAATTCAAGTTCTTCAGATTCATAGGTATGGTTGTGACTCCTCTACTATCTAGAGGATTAAGGATGGCTTTGTTCAATCTCATAAGTTGTCTAGTATGGTGCAGGGGAGTTGCTGTAGACTTGTCTATTTGATACCATAAATTTCTGTAACATATTAGGCATTTGTGTCTATTGGATGTTATAACACCTTGAGTAAAATTTGATCCTCTGGATAAAAGGAGTTCTTGAACATAACAGCCAAGTGGGACTTTTGATGGTTGCTTATATAATATAGTCATTTGGATTAGCATGATATTAAAATTTCTCAGTTCAATCGTCATCTTTGGGTCTCCTTTCTCATTGTTTTAATCATATATCCACAACCATTGGAGTTCTCCATCAATCACAATTACAGTGCTAGAATTCTGAAAAGCATGTTCTGGACTCTGCTTTCCAATTAGCCCCTGAACCTAATTTTTCTTCAATATGTCTAGATTGTTGAAGATATTCCTTCACCTCTGTCTCTGGACCTCCCAATGGTTCTTATAAAGCCCCCAGAGGCATGTCCAACTGCTGAAGTTTACAAGGTAGTTAAGTTTTTTTATTAACAAATGACACTTCTTTGTTGCCGATAAATTTTTCTGATACAAGCTTCAACTTCTCAGTGCTTTAGACTGGATGAAACTAGTCAGGCTGATCCTTTAATGTTGCTAGAAAAGATCTCAAAGCACGGGATAACTCAAGATGTTTGTGTTAATGACTTGGGTAAGAGCATATTGGCATTCATGATTTTTCTTTCTTTTGGTTTTATGAATTTTATGTTACCCTAATGCATCTTGACCCTTTATACTTTTTCTGCATTTGGTTCGAGGATTATTTGGCAGGTTCCCACTTGCTTCTTAGGCTGTGAATTAAAAATAAAATCCTTAAGTCATGAATAAGAAGAATTAGGTTTCTAAAAGTAACCTGAACTGACTGGGAAGCAATAGGTTTCTTGTAAATTTTCATTAACAAATGTACAGATGCACAAAAATGTTGTTCCACGAATCAACTGACATACCTGTTCTGGATTGGTGTATACACCTTCTAAGTTCATGATTTTTCTGGATTATCTCATTGCATTATATTTCCGACCTGGCATTCTGATTTCCTTCCCGTGGGGAAACATTTAATGTAAAACTATTTGCAGAACCTCCTGCTTTTAAAGTTCTTCCATCACTCAAAAGATTGAAGCAGCGCTTTGTTGTAGCTGGTAGTGGACAATATGATGCTGTTTTTATGTCTGGAAGGTAACGTATTTTTCTATTGAATCTTTATATCTGGTAGGGAAGCTCTGTACTTTATCTTGTCATCAAACTCAGTGAATAGATAGTGTATACTTCGACAGATAGTGTAGTGATATTTGAGCAAACATGCCGGAATTCATGTTTGCTTGGTAGCTCTGCTCTCTCTCTTTCTTGCATATCCACTAATAGTCAAAAGATGATATAACATTTGCTGTCAATATAGAGTTCATCAGGATGACTGAAGGTTCATTTATTTCTGTTCTTTGATTTATTTGATTCAGTGGAAGCACTATTGTTGGGGTTGGTTCTCCAGATCCCCCACAATTTGTGTACGATGAAGACGAGTACCAAGATATTTTCTTCTCAGGTAAGGAACTAACAACCCTCTCTGGATTGCAGTTACCTCTTCAGGGCAATCTATTGCCCTGAAGAGAGTTGCAGAATAGAGTTCCATTACATTTGTGCTATATCTCACAAAATGTGGGTGATTTCTAAGTTTGCCTCTGCTAACATCTGATCCGATTATACTTGCCCAGAGGCCAAGTTCATCACTCGCGAAGCGAATCAGTGGTACAAGGAGCCTGCTTCATCAACTGCTTCTAACTCGCAGCAGTCAAATGAGTGATTTGGTCTCTTGTAATAAAGATGATAGCCATGTCATGGGACCTTCAGTTTTGCTCTTGTGCTGCTCATTCTAGTGTTCAACGATTGCTTCGGTTTCTCTCCTGGAGATAAATAAAAGCAGGAAAAAGGTTGCAGTGTTAAAAAACCCCTCTGATATTCTGTTCCATTTATTTTGTTCCACTCTTATCTCATTTCATTTTAACCATTCATTTATATAAATCCCACGTAAATGGATGATTGAGATGAAATGAGACAGACGATCATGTCCCGTTAAAAAATGCTTTGAGACTTAGTTGTGGAATAAATTTTAAATATTTTTTCTAATCTTAATTAATTATTAATAATGAATTTTTATTATAAAATAATCTCTATTAATAAAAGTTTGTGATTTTATCAAAATTTTTAATAAAATGAATATACATTTCCAAGGCATACACGATTTCTAAAAAAATTACTGAATTATAAAAAGTACTTAAAAATTAAATACAATTGCATAAGATTTAGTGTCTTTTATTTTTTAAATTTAATATAAAAATATAAAATTAATAAGTACCTGTTTGAATTGACTTTTAAGAGACAATAAGTACTTTTTTTATCACAAAAGTCTTTTTTTTAAAATGAGTATTTGACTGTAAAATAAAAAAGCACTTCTTTAATAGATATGACTTTTTTAAAAGCTAAAATACAGCTTTTTAAGAAGTTCAAATTTGTAGTTTCTAAAATAAGTCTCTCGAATAGCTTTTTCAGGTAAAATTTTCAGATTAATTAATAAGTCTATTTTTTAGTCCCTTTTGTCCTTATATTTTACACATAATTTTCACACTACCCATAAGCTCATTTTCACGTTTATTATGCATTGAAGTATTTATTAACTTAAATATTTATTTTAAGATTTATATAATATTATTTGACTTTTTTCTATATATTTTAATATTTATTTTTTATATTAGTTTATTTATATTATAATCCATTTGGTTAAATATATTTTCATATATATTTTATATAGTTTAAAATTATATAATAATTAATATATTGTTTTTTTCATATTGTTTAATATACTTTAAATAATATTTATATGCATTAATAATTTTATTAAAAAAAGTTAAAATTAAAATTGTTTTTTTTTATATTATCAAATAGTTTAGTTCTTTAAAAAAAATCTGTTTTAAATATCAGTCATTGTAAATGAATTAACTGACATTTTAGAAAAGTTATTATGAGAAAAGATCTAAAAAAATAAAAACTTAACTAAAATTAGGCTAAGGCAAAAAACGTGTTCCATGAAATTGCTTTAAAGATCCCAATCTTCCAAACTTTTTACGTTTTCTATTCCATGATTCATAACTTTATTCCATTGGAATAAAGCTCTAAAGCCTTCGGTTATTATTGGAAGTGTGACGAGAGCGTTTGTCGGAATATTAAAAAAATGTAATTTTTTTTAAAATATGTTCTCTTAAATTTTTATTTAAAATAATTATAAAATTCACATGACGTAAATAAAATATATGAATCAATAAAATATTATTAATTTAGTGGCCTAATTAAAATTTTAAATTTAAATTGAACTAATTAAAATGATCAAAATTAATAATTTAAGATAATTATAATAATCAATTTAATTAAATTTAAAATTTGAGTCCATAAATATTTTTCATGTTAGATTTATTTTATTCTTATTTATTTAATGATTAGTAATCTTTTTTATTAAATATTTAAAAAATTTATATTTGAGTTACGAATAAAATTTATTTTTTCTTTTTAATCTTCCAAAAGACAACGAATCCTGAACACAATAAGTACATGCCTCTTGACATGGTCTTTGCTCTGTAAATCCTCGCCTAATCAGACAATGATGGCTTGTTTTGATCCAATTTCTGAGTTTGTGCTGCTTTGCCTTCTGTTCTTGCTCTTACTGCTAGAAACTGGCAAGGCTTTCTCAGACCAAAATGAACAACTCCAAACTTACATCATACACTTGGATCATTCCCAAAAGCCCGATTCCTTCTCAACAAACCATGAATGGCATCGGTCAATCCTGACTTCATTGTCGAACCCTCCTCCTGATGATGATGATAATGAAGCTCTCCTCTATTCTTATGAACATGCCTTGCATGGGTTCAGTGCGAGGCTCACCAAGTCTCAGCTCTCTGAAATTCAGAACTCTCCTGCTCATATTGCGACTCATAAGGACTCCTTCGTCAAGCTAGCCACCACCCACAGCCCTCAGTTTCTAGGGTTGAACCACAAGAACGGCCTGTGGCCAATTGCTTCTTACGGTGCAGGTGCTATCATCGGAGTAGTCGACACAGGAGTTTGGCCGGAGAGTGAGAGCTTTAACGATGATGGTATGCCTCCTGTCCCTGAAAGATGGAAGGGTCAGTGCGAGAATGGTGAGTCGTTTAGTCCATCGCTGTGCAACAGGAAGCTGGTCGGAGCTCGATCTTTTTCCAAAGGGCTTGTCGCCGAAGGGTCCAAAATCCTCCCGGAGGTGGATTACGACTCTGCAAGAGATTTCAGTGGACATGGTACGCATGTTTCTTCAACAGCCGCTGGAAATTATGTGAACGGCGTAAGTTACTTCGGTTATGCTCTAGGTAAGGCCAGAGGTGTAGCTCCTCGTGCACATATAGCTTCGTACAAGGCTCTTCATTCGACGAGCTCAGGCGAGTACGGTTCCACCGTCGACGTTCTTGCGGCCATTGACGCAGCAATCACTGATGGAGTCGATATATTGTCAATGTCTATAGGATATGATCCTGATTATTACTTTAACGATCCCATGGCTATTGGCTCTCTGAAAGCGGTCGAGAAAGGGATTTTCGTGGTTACTGCAGCTGGAAATAACGAAGATTTGTCGACAAGTCCTTTCAACAGAACTCAAAATGGAGCACCATGGCTCACCACTATCGGAGCAGCCACCATTGATCGGCGCTTCAAAGCTGTATTGAAACTGAAAAATGGCAAACCTCTCAAAGGAATATCTTACTTCCCACAGAGCATTTTCATCCCCAACACTTCCTTGTACTTTGGAAGAAGTAGCGAAGCTGAATCAAAATGCTCCCCTGGTTCACTCAATCCAAGTGAAGTTCACCGAAAGATAGTGGTCTGTAACGTGAGCTCATTTATGACCATCTCCATGAAAGACCAAGAGAAAGAGCTTGTAAGAGTAGGTGCAGAGGCAGGCATATTCGTTTTAGAAAAGATAGGGCTTACAGGTCCAAGCAAGTTCTACACCATTCCTACCATGATGGTGCCTGCTTCAAGCTTCAAGGATTTGGTTAGCGAACAGAAGGTGAAAAGCTTGAAGTTCGTGACAACTGAATATCACACTAAACCAGCTCCTGAAGTTGCGGAATTCTCATTAAGAGGGCCAAACCAAGCTAGTCCAAATATCTTAAAACCTGACATTGTCGCTCCTGGAGTCGACATTCTAGCAGCGACAGTTCCTACTGTTCCGGTCACAACTCTGGGAAGGTACGGTCTGACCACAGACTATACTATAATGTCAGGCACATCAATGGCGACACCCCACGTCGCCGGAGTTGCAGCCATGCTTAAAAATGTTCATCCTGAATGGAGCCCGGCGGCGATCCGATCAGCTATCATGACCACTTCTTATGTTATAGATAACACCGGAAAGTTTCTGCTAGATCAGCTGACGAAAATATCCGCCACTCCTCTGGCTTGTGGAGCTGGTCATATCGACCCGAACAAGGCCATTGATCCTGGACTAGTCTATGATCTGAGCTTCCATGATTATGTTGGCTTTTTGTGTGGACTAGGTTACAGTAGAAAAGAAATGGAGATGGTCATCGGCAAGGGACATTGGAATTGTCAGCGAGGAAAAGAACAAGATCTGAACTACCCTTCTTTCATGGCCATCTTTTCCAGCGAACAACATTCTCCAGCGGTAAAAAAGTTTAGCAGAGTCGTGACAAATGTTGGGAATGATTCGTCTGTTTACCATGCAACTACAGAATACGCAATTCCAGGATTCAGTATCGTAGTTGAGCCATCAACTTTGTCCTTTACTCACAAGTACCAGAAACTGTGTTTTTCAATGGAGATAAAGCTCGACGAAGAAGTTTTTACTGAAAAACAAGCAGAGCTTTATGGTTTTCTTAAATGGACTGATCAACATAACCATGTTGTGTCAAGTCCCGTCGAGATTCTAAAGCTGTAGCTGATCAGAAGCACTGCCCCTGAGAATTTCCTATGAAGAATAAAGTTCTTTTGGTGATTTATCTGCATCATGGGTCTTAGTATTGTAAATCTATTGTTTGTTTTCCAAATCATTGCCTCCAAAAGATCAGTGTTTGTTCTACTAAGCAGTGAGTGTTTCTGCCAATATTTTTCATGGAAATGTGTTTTTACTGAGCTGCAAAATCAATGTAATAATTAATAAGAGATTCAGATTCCAAGTGTTTTCTATATTATGAAATTTTTCTAAGATTTTTATCTTTACCAGAATTTGTGTATTAGAAAGTCTTGAAATATATATCCTGTGAGTAAGTTATTATGATTATACGAAGATCATTGCTCATTTCTAATTGGGGGCTTGAGAATTGATACCATTGATAATAAAAATGTTAAATCATCTTTACATTATCTTGATTTCCAATAAAGATTTAGGGGTGGTTGGTTTAAATAAAGAAATGGTAATAAGAATGAGACCGAATATAGTAAGGAATAAGAATGAATATAATCATTATAATTATGATGATTAGTTAAGATGAATGAATGTATTGGTTGGTTTGTTAAAAAAATAAGAAATAAAAATTTATTATATTTTAATTAATTAATTAAAAATAATGAAAATGTAAGTTTCATGGGATTATATTTTAATTAACTAATTAAAAATAAATAATATAAGTGTCATGCACATAGAGAATGCTAGACCTGTGACAGTTACCTATTAATTAAGGAATGAAAGTCATTTCTCTCAATGAAAAGTATGGAGTAATACCGAAAGAGAGATATCCAAAAACTATTAATTCAGTCATAATAAACAACTAACCAATATCTTTCATGCCATACCTATAAATTAATTCTCAATTTCCTTAACCAAGCATCCTCCTTAGTTTCCAAAATCACTTAATAATGATATATAAGTTGAAAATTTATGATGTAAATCCTTGGAGGCTTTATGGATGAAAATTTTCACTAGCTTAAGAATCAAAACGAGAAAAATCTTTATCGATTCATATGGTCTAACAATACCACGTATCTTAATGAAAATTTGCATGTTAAAAATACTTATCTAAGAGTTGTCTACTAAAGTCTCCTCTAAGCCATAAGACTTTGTGATTAACAAATATAATTAAAAGAATCTAATGACTTTAATAAAGTTATACTTAAAGAAATGGATAGGGACAAAGGAGAAAAATTTGAAAAGGAGAAAAGGTGGAAATGTGACTCATAGAAAGACAAGATCACTTCCTTTTCTCTTCATGTCTTTGATTGTAATAGCTAATCATTTAGGACATTTGGGTTGGCATAAGTAGATAGGCCTTGAAGAGAATATTCCCTGATTAATAAAATAAAGAGACTTTAAGAAAAAGAAGAAAGTGAAAGTGAAAGTGAAAGTGGAACTGAACTTTCACTACCTTCAATGATAAGCATATTAAATTATAAAGTGTACTTCCAATTTTCCTCTTTTTCATGTACTCATAAAATAGATAAATGAAACTAACTCTCTATTTTGATACAATTATTTGATTAAAGGACTTGCTATAGTTTTTTATTATAAATCCCTAAATTGATTATATTCTAAAAAAAGTATTATCTATTTGTATATTATTATTTTAAGTGTCAAAAAATTTATTCCTTTTATTTTATTTATATTTTTAAAACTAACATAATATGAAATTTATTTTAAATTTTAACAAATATAATAAAAACTATTTGACAATTAAATAATGTCGTAAATAATTGATATGAAATACTACTTTTACTATTATGTTAATTCCCACAAAAAATTATTAGTTAAAATTCAATAAAATATAATAAAATTATTTGATAATTAAATAATATTGTAAATAGTTGGTATGATATACTACATTTATTTAGTTGTTTGAAAAAATAATATTCAATCATTTCCACACTTGCAGAATACGATAATATTTGGTTTAACAAACTTTGAATAGTTAATAACTCATAATATAATTTACTATATTTTTTTATAAGAATGTTAAATTTTTATTTTTAAAAATTAATTTGTTATATTGAGTCACTTATATATGGATGTTAAATTTTAATAATAAAAATATACTTTGAAAGTTTACATATTTGTATGTTTCCGATTTATCGGAGTCTTTTTTTTAACTTCACCCAAGCCTATAAAACATTAGAAACGACCCTGGGTACAATTATGTGATTAAAGTTATGATAGTTTTATTCAATAATTTATAAATTATGAAATTTGAATAAATTTATTTTTATGTATATATAAGATAAAATTTTAAGATTTAAGATTTATATTTTATAAATTATATGATGCCTCTCTCGTTTTTTTAAGTCTTTTAAACATTTTCTTTGGAGTCTTTCGTTTTATAACTTGCCTTATTGTTTTCAGTGTGTAGTACTTCTCTCTTAGTTATTAAGCCTAAGCAGTTTCTACTTGGTCTAATTACTTTTTAGTAATGGTTGATTCGATTTATTATTGTAATTGTCCTTTTTACTAATTAGTATATTTATTTATTTATTTTATCTTTTATTATTAATCTTTTATTTTATCAGTAAAAGATAAAATTATTCTTTATTATAAAACTATTGATGTTTGTTCTTATTATTTCACTATTTAGTTTTCTTAAGTTTACCCTTTAAATATTTATAATTAGAAAAAACTATTTTATTCTAAACAAATCTTAAAAGAAGAAGAAAGATATAACCGTGATAGTCCCAATTTTTGGGAACACTTAACTTCATATTTCAGTAGAGATTTCTATTCTACGGTTTGGTAGTTTTGACCTTATTTATGTGTTGTGTAAACATGTTACTGAGAGTAGGAATCACTTGTTTTTTAAATGTGAGTTTACAAAAGTAGTGTGGAGCAAAATTTTGCATATGATAGTGAGTCTAAATTTCTCTTATGAATAAAATGAGGTGTTACTAAATATTATCAGGAATACCAAATTATGGATGCATGATCATCTTATCATCAGGACCTCGATCTAGATAGTGCTTTATCACATATGGAAAGAGAGAAATAGACGCTTATACAAGCAAGTGGAAAGACACAAATTCGAGCTTACGACATAGTTAACTTGATTAGTTTTTGTTGAAATTATCCTCGTAATAGGATTGTAAAATTTAGTTTGTTATATTAGGATTGTAATTTCCGTTTAGGTAATATAATTTCTTTAATTAAAAAAAGGGTTCTATATGATTTTGAAAGTAAATTAATAAAGTAAAGAATATAACATAAAAGAAATATCAAAAAATTTATTGAAATATAACGTAATTTTAAGAATTAATTATGCTACATTTTTCGTAATTATCTTTTTCTATTTTAATCTTCAAAATATTACCTTTTCTTTTAGATCTTATTTAATTATCACGCAATTTATTCAGTCATGTTTAATTAATTTTTTAATTAAAAATAATAGCAAAACACATGCAATAAGTATCAAACTAATTAAATATCACTAATATAGTAATATAAAGAATGATGACAAATGTGATTGAAGTTGCTTCTCTGTAAGTTTCAAAATGATTACCTGATGCTGATGCCTAGTCAATAAGCATATTAAATTATAAAGTGTACTTTCAATTTTCGTCTTTTTCATGTACTCATAAAATAGATAAATGAAACTAACTCTCTATTTTGATACAATTATTTGATTAAAGTACTTGCTATAGTTTTTTTATTATAAATCCCTCAATTGATTATATTTGAAAAAAAGTATTATCTATTTTTATATTGTTATTTTAAGTGTCAAAAAATTTATTCTTTTTATTTTATTTATATTTTTAAAACTAATATAATATTAAAATTACTTTAAATTTTAACAAAATTTAATAAAAATTATTTGACAATTAAATAATGTCATAAATAATTGATATGAAATACTACATTTACTATTATGTTAATTCCCGCAAAAAATTATTACATAAAATTCAATAAAATATAATAAAATTATCTGATAAATAAATAATATGATAAATAGTTGGTATGACACATTACATTTATCTAGTTGTTTGAAAAAATAATATTCAATCATTTCCACTCTTGTAGAATACGATAACGTTTGGTTCGACAAATTTAGAATAGTTAATAACTCAGAATGTAATTTACTATATTTTCTCATAAGTATGTTAATTTTTTTATTTTAAAAAATTAATATCTTATATTGAGTCACTTATATATGGATGTTAAATTTTAATAATAAAAATATATTTTTAAAGTTTACATATTTGTATGTTTCCGATTTATCGGAGCCTTTTTTTTACTTCACCCAGACCTATAAAACATTAGAAACGACCCTGGGTACAATTATGTGATTAAAGTTATGATAGTTTTATTCAATAATTTATAAATTATGAAATTTGAATAAATTTATTTTTACGTACAAGATAAAATTTTAAGATTAAAATTTATATTTTGTAAATTATAAGATGCTTTTCTCGTTCTCTTAAGTCTTTTAAATATTTTTTTGGAGTCTTTTGTTTTATAATTTGTCTTATTATTTTGACCGGGTCGTACTTCTCTCTTAATTATTTAGCATAAAGAGTTTCTACTTAGTCTAATTACTTTTTAGTAATGGTTGATTCGATTTATTATTGTACTTGTTATTTTATCTGTTATTGTTAATCTTTTATTTTATCAATAAAAGATAAAATTATACTTTATTATAAAACTATTAATGTTTGTTCTTATTATTTCATTATTTAGTTTTCTTAAGTTTACCCTTTAAATATTTATAATTAGAAAATACTATTTTCTTTAAAATAAATCTTAAAAGAAGAAGAAAGATATAAACGTTTGTTGTTGAATTCAGCTGATAGTCCCAATTTTTGGGAACACTTACTTCACATAGAGATTTCTATCCTATCAATATACTATTATATAGTTCTATATGTTTTTAAAGGTAAATTAATAAAGTCGAGAATATAACATAAAAGAAATACAAAATTATTTATTGAAATATAACGTAATTTTAAGAATTAATTATGCTACATTTTCCGTAATTATCTTTTTCTATTTTAATCTTCAAAATATTACTTTTTCTTTTCGATCTTGTTTAATTATGACCCAATTTATTCAGTCATATTTAATTATTTTTTAATTAAAAATAATAACAAAACCACATACTATCTTACGTGAAATAATCAAATATCACTAATATAAAGAATGATGACAAATGTGATTGAAGTTGCTTCTCTGTAAGTTTCAATATGATTACCTGATGCTGATGCCTAGTCAATAAACAATGAAAATTTATGTTATTCAATAAGTCAGATACGATTGGCACGAATACTTCAACAGCCTTCAGTACCAATGCCTTGTTCCTTCAAGCCTCCAGCGCTACTTGACCAGCATGATCCGAGTAAAACATCTGGCCTGGTCAAGTCAATTATGTCAGGAACCATCTTACCTTCAAGACAGGGGGCTAAGACTTGATTTGCTGTTTCGGGCTTAATGCATCCTGCGTGGAACTCATGGGCAAATTCATTAGTGAATAAACTTACGGGGCAGTCTTAAGTAGTTCAAACTACATAAGATCACGTGACTGTATACCCACCTGGCTCATCTGACGAGATTCCGTTGACAGGAGTACACTTATCAAATACTGATGCAGCAGAATGCCCTAGAGGAGAAGTTGGATCGGGGTGCATTTCCCACTTGGACACATAAGCGTCTGCTACTTCGCCTGGTGTGTCAAACGTATCTGAGATTTGCTGGGTTGAGCATTTCAAGTTTTTCAGAACTTGTGCTTCATAAAGCACTGCTTCTAAGAGTCCACTGTTTCGTGGTGAACAAAATTCTGAGTGAGTTTGCTCTGTTGGGGGTGATTGAATCAGGTTATCAACAGACTCGAGAGAAGCCAGTGGAGAAGCAGGCGTGCTCCAGCTATCTTGTTCAGTTTCTGAATCTTGGAGTGAAGGGAGCTCCAACTTCTGAGCCACATTTAGGGGCTCAGAAGAAGAAGAGTAACTGCCACTTAATAGGGGATTATCACCCGGAAGAACAGCCAATGGTGGCTTTCCGTAGGTGTTGACACCAGGATCATAAGGAGTGCTTAAGCTTATTGGCTCTGGTATTTTTTCATATGCATAATCTAACTGAGCGAATGTTGAGAGACCACAGTTGATACTGCCATCCACAATAGAAAAGAAAGCCTCTGACTCTCGCGGTCGTTTGGAGGGATAAATTGTTGGAGACATAAAGGCGTAACTATGGGAAGCCTCAGAAGTCTGTTTCAATATGGTGGTTGCAGGTGTATCAGCCAGAGTTCCTGAATAAGAAAAAACACCTCGATTGAGCTCCAGATTTTTGAACTGCACGTCT
>JANSVA010000008.1:6272857-6295103 GCA_025504915.1 Erythroxylum reticulatum | reverse complement strand
CCCGATAATGCTCCGCCTGGTAAATATCTGTAGTGTTTCTTGCATACTTGGAGTTGACCTCACCCTTGATACTTTTTCCTTTTCCCAGTGACTGTCATTGACAACAAAGTTTGCCATCCCCGGAACAATGATTTCTATCTCTGTGCACACGCTGGAATGATTGTGAGTATCACACGACTCTTCATGATTCCCTGGTGACACAAATTTGATAATAATTTGTTGACTCAAATTTATATGTGTTCTTACAAAATTTCATCTTGATGTCTATTAGTTTGTTGCTTTACTTGCTATGCTGGTTGCTGAATCTAGCAAAAGTTTCTATAGACTGATTTCTCTTTCTTTGCTTAATGATCAGGGAACTACAAGGCCTACACATTACCATGCCCTCTTTAGACGAGATTGGCTTTTCTTCAGATGATATGCAAGTGTATCATAGGTTATAAAGACAGCTGCATTGTTTGGATGATGGGTCTTAAGCACTGGGGACTGATTTTCACTAAATAATGTGTCATACTTGGTGCAGGTACCAAAGAAGCACAACTGCAATTTCTGTGGGTAAGCGGAATCATTATACTTTTGTTTGTTATTCTTCGTTTTACCTGTTGTGGTAGTTGCTCTTTACATATCATAGTCAAGTTGTAGTGGATCTCATATTACACCATCAGATAACTGTCTGTTTTCGCAATTTTTGGATCCACGGATCGAAGATATACGTGTTAATTTATTAAGATCATTGAAGTTTTTCTGGTACGTTGTTCTGTGCAGTTGCACCAATATGCTATGCCCACCTTGCAGCCAGTCAGGTGGGACAGTTCATGAAGTTTGAATAGGCTTCTGAGACATCCTCCATCCACGGTGGATTCACGTCAGCGGGAGCAGTTCCCATCCTTCAGCTGCCGAAGTTGAAGGATAACGTCTGCAATTCCATGTTCTTTTGTTGAGGCTTACGCCCTCCCTTAGCATCATAGCTCATTTTGCGTGCATAATTCATTTTCGGCTTCTCAGTGAGTTCTTAAATGGATTAATTTTTATTTAAAAATTTTTAATTAAAAATAGTTTTTATTAATAATAATTGTGTTTCGAAGGGAAGCTGATTTTATTCAACTAACAACGATATAATACCAATCCAACAATAGTTAATAAACAAACTAAAACAATAAAATCAAACATCAATAGTTTAGAAAAACAAAATGCAAGAACTAATGCTGATGCTATCCATGTCTAACTGAGGAGGAAGAAGCAGGTGACCATAAGAGCAAACATCAAGTGATGAAGATAGGAATTTAAGTATGAGAAAGCATTACTTTCCGCAGGAGCAGGAGCAGGAGCAAAAGGAGGCGTTGCTTTAGGAGCAAGTGTATTAGGTGCGGGTGCACTATCAGGTGAGTTTATAGTAGTTGTGGCAACTTTCATACCCTTTTCACAGTAGCCGCTACCATCAATGAAGTAGTATGTTATTGGCTCTATCAGCTGGAACACGTCCCTTCCTCCCCTTGTCACGTTTTTTATGAAACCCTTCCATACGCAGTTGTCATAGCTCGTCTCGTTAACCGAAAATACCGTATATTTGTGCTTGTCAAATCCAAAATCTTCACACCAACCAACACACAACAACTAAGTAGGTAAACTATGCTCATAAAAGTAATACCAAATATATATAGACGAGAGAAAATGGTAGGTGATGTAAGTGTTGAAGACTTACAGAGCCAGTCTCCTGCATAAAATGTTTCATTGTTAGACCATTTAGTAAAGTCAATACCAGGAGCCCAAGTAGTCTTTCCTCCTCCAACATAGTGCAAACTTACATTTCTGCACTCCCCAACAACCATAATCGTCATTACCATTAGCCAGAAAACACATCTCCTAAGGCTCAATACTATCTCCATTTTCATGCTCACTCTTCCTTTCTATTTCTTTAAATAACCAACGGATTGGTAGGCTCAATATATACAGCACAAATAAGGTTGCCGACCTATATTAAATGAAGCCCTTCAATAACTCTCTGAAAGATCATCTTCAAAATATGTCATTGGAATGCCATTTTATATCATTAATCACTTAACTTATGATATTTGAATTTGAAAGTAAATCAAATAGATAAGAATAATTTCAAATTTTAAATTTCTCAATCTATTATCTATATTATATACATCACATCTAATAAGATTCTTAGTAAATATTAGATAATATCTACCAAGATTGCACGTAGCTCTTCGAAGATATTAACAATATCTATAATCTTCAAGATTGCACGTAACGTTTTTAATAATAACTTTATAACAATATACGTTAGGGAATGTGAAAAGCATACGATTCGGAAGAGTACTTGCGATTTTGATGAGAAGTAGAAGATAAATGGAGGCATTGGCGGTGCTCGTTGGTGGCAACGGTGGCGGTTTAGTGGTGCGTATGGTGACCATCTTGTTAGAGGGTTGAGTGCTAAGCTTCTCAGTTAATTATGTTTTTGGGTAAAGAACATATAGACTTCTCCCTTTGCTCTAAGAAACTTTAGAAAATCTCAGTAATCCTTAAAATTCTCGAAAAAAATTATTTTAGTTTTTAATTTTTTTAAAAAACTTATCTTCTTTATCTTAAGTTAAAAAGTAAAATATATGCAGTATAAATTTTAAATATAGATTAATCAAATATCATTAATATGATAACTTATCTCTTGAACTCAAACTGAACCAATTAAGATTATCTTAAATTAGTATATTTAGACTAATCAGATATTATTAATACGATAATTTGTCTCTTAAACTCAAATTGAACTGATTAAAGTTATATTAACTTAATAATTTAAGATAATTATAATAGATTATTAGTTTAGTAGGTTTTCAAGCATATATGTGTGGTATTTATATTTAAGTATTTCATCGTTGGAAAATAAAATTTAAGAGAAGTTTTTTTGAGAAATTTAAAGATTAAAGTTAATGTTTTAAAAATCGGATTAGAAGTTACTGATAAGGTAACAAATTTAAGGATTAAAAGGTTCATATTATATTAAATCGCCATAAAATTAGTTAAAGATTGAATAAAATTAAATAATATAAAAATGATTGAAGAAGATTATCTTTATCTATTAAAAAATTTCAAATTTAATTAAAAAAGACTATTAAACGAAAGTTAATCATTTATTTTAGTTTATTAAAACTGGTTGATTAATTAATAATCTAATCAATTTTTAACAACAAAATTTATTAGACTAAATCAAATAAAAAAGTTAAAAATTAAACTGAAAAATTGGTCGGCAAAGTTTAAATTATTAAACTGACCGCACTGATTCGATTTTTAATTTTAATTATAAGAGATGTCTATTTTTTTTAATCTTTTTTTTCATTTTTATTATCTATGGTGTCTCTTATTGGCTACGTAAATGTTCATTGACGTTGTGTGCAACATCATTAGAGTTAACTATGAGATTAACATTGACTTATTTTTATCATAAATTAAAATTTTAAGTATTTTATTACTATTTTTATAATTTTGATTGGTATTATAAAATTGAGTAAAAAAATCTTTTACGTAATTACGATAATACATTTGTTTAAATAAATAAAGTTTTCCCTTGAGTTTATATATATTTAAAAAATGGCTTCTTCACTAATGGTTGATAAGGCCACATTTGGGCCTTTACTTCGGGCTAAAGCCCATATGCCTAACTAAGCGAGCCCTCCAACCGATCCCTCCTAGGGTTTTTGCACAGTAAAAACTCAAGGCTTTGTTTGTTCTCTTCCTTACTACCTAAGTTGGACTGCTAAATTCTCTATTTCCAGTCTCCAAATTTCCGTTTCCAATCCAATAAAGTGACCCCAACAGCTGACAATCGAAAGCAATACCCAACCGCTTTGCTATTGTCACTGTCCTGTGATAAACCCAATTCCCCAAAACACACCTGTTAAGGCTTCACTTTCTGAACTGTTAATCTCTCTGTCTCTCTCCATCTCTTCTTATTGAGTTCGAGGACGATTTTCACAAATCTCTCTTTCTGTTTCTGCAGACCCCATAAACCCATTTGCTTTAACGGCTTTAACTGTTTTAACAGTTTTTCATTCCTTGAAAACGTCAACTTAGGCAAACATTGAACTCCAGTTTCTGATCCTTTCTGCATACTTACGATTTTGAAGCTAATTGGGTACTTGATTTGTCCTTACATTGAAGTGGGTATAAGAAAGTGTGAATCTTTAGGTAGTATCTTACTCAGGTTGACTCCGGTCGTTTGTTGAATCGGGGTTTTAGTGCTTTTTGGGGAGGCTGTGATTGGGTTGGTGGTTATGGCGATGGCGGAAAATGAAGCAGGGGGTGATCAGAAGGAGGTTAGTAGTGGGCCTAAGTCGCCTTGGAAAACTCCGATAATATCCGAGGCTCTGGTGATGGGTGCACAGGCCGAGTCTTGGCCGGCTCTTGCTGACGCTCACCAACAACAACGCGCTAAGAGTAACGATACCGCCGCGAAGCCGCCCCGTACGGTTGCCGGATATGGGCCTGGGACTGCGTCTCCTCGACCATCTCCGACAGAGGTGTGCCATCCTTCTGTTTTGGTTTGATTTTTGGATGGTCATGTAAGTTGTGTACTTATCTAATGGAGGAGTGGCTCGTTAACTGTTATTATTCTTTTATATGTACATTGTTAAGCGCTGTCGAATGAGATTAGATGTTCATTTCTATAGGAGGCTAACGGAAAGTGCTTCTGCTCTAGTTTTGTGGGTTTGTGATAGGAAGAATGTTGAACTGGTAACATTACACCCAAGGGTCGGTTGGTTTTGTGATATAGCGGTCTTCTTGCTCAATGATAAGTTTCTTGTGGAGAATTATTTGTTGTCTAGTTTGAGTCAGATTTTTTAAGTTCCCTAGTTATTTTTTATTTTCTGATATCTTTATTTTTAAAACATTCTACTTACGTTTTTCCCATTTGGGCATGGTATTTCAGATCTACATATTTCAAGCGTTCTTTTGCTGTCCATCGGAGACAGGCAGTAGTATGATTCCTGGAATTGGATTTGTGATTGAAATGCCAAAATTTTATACACTCGATTACTTATTGCATGCTGTTCTTATGTGAGAATCCTATCACCAAGCTAAATAATATCTGAGCAGGAAGCAGACCAGTTTTTGCAATCCTTTGATATATCAACATTGCAATAAGCATTGGCAAGATAGAGATTAACGTATATGCGTTTTCTGTCTGCCAAATACTGATGCAAATACACGTTGTGTATGGGGCAATGAAATTATATACATAGGAACGGCTTTATGATGCTTTGATAATTGGTTCATGTCCTTTGGTTGTGAAGTGTTTCGGTTGCTGTTCTGATTTACATCAAACCCAATTTGAGGTCATTTCTCACCTAAGTTTCAGTTTAGCTAAAACCTCCATTGTTACATTTATAGAAATATTTTGTATGCTTTCAGCCTCATTGCTTGCTAATTTGAATTTGGTTATGAAGTGGATTGCTTGCTTACAACTACTGGACCTGACTTTTGTTTCATCAGCTTTCCCTTATACAACAATCACAGATTTTATTGCATATTTTTACTATGGTGTCCATGTATTAAGCCATTAGGAAATAAGCCAGTTTTTAGAAACATTGAGGTTACCCATTCCTGTAAATCCTATATAGAAAGCTTTTAAGTTGTCATTAGGAAGGCTGGCAATGATTTAGCATCATGCAAAGGAATGCACCAAGTTTCACGGTGCATCAGTATCTTGAATTTCATGATCAATGCTTCTCATTTGGATATTTTACTTTATTTGACCCGACGTCTCATTGGATTAGTATTTTGGTTTGTTATGGATAATGTTGTTTTCTTTTACTAAGCTGTTTGTGTTTTCCAGGGATCACTTGAACATCAACAGTCACATGGTTCAGGAAATTCTAATCTTTCTCAAAAATTTTCATCAAGGCATCCAAAATCAGGCTCCAAACGCAACCCAAACGGGGCACCTCCTTTCCCTGTACCCTTACCTTATGCACAACCCTATATGCAACCTGTTTTTCCTGCTGTGGTACCCCCACTGCACATTGCGATTCCTGGCTATTCTTACCCTCCTGGCCCTTCACCTTTTCCTACTGTTGAAACACATTTGTTAAAGAGTGGGACCAAGACACCCCCAACGCAGCCTTTTGTTCCACCTGGTAATGTTCAGTCTCCAGTAAGAGGTGATGCCAATGCATATTTCGGACAATTTCCAAACAGAAGACCTAATATGGGAGATTCAGGTGGTCATATAAACCATCCGTGGAATCATCAACGACCCCTTGGTCCTGGTGATCACATCCCCTTGCAACAGGGTATGACATCAAGGCCTGTAGTCCGGCATCCTTTCTTTGCACCAGCGCCGAGTTTTGTGGTCAGTCCAACTTTTCATGGTAATTGTTTAGTCTCATTGCTCTTTGCTTAAGTTAAATATGTGCACTAATGGCTAATTTTTACCTTTGTCCATGTATTTCTCCCATCATGTTTCCTTTCTTGTTATTCTTTGCTTCATTTATAATGATCTTTTGGCATAAAATTGTTCACGATTCTCCTCTATTTCTATTTCTATTAATGTTTATCGTTGTGCATTATTGATGTATTATGTATATCTATTTCACAGGACCACCTATATATTATTTTCCTGCCCCCCCTCCTGGTTCTTTTGGGGGACCTCATCCATCACGGTTTTACCCTATGAATCAAGGGATACATGTAGTCTCCCAAGAGATGCTAGCTTTAAAGGTTAACATAGTAAGACAAATTGAGTATTACTTCAGGTTGGTAATTGCTGAGAATAATCAGCTAATGATGTTCTGTTCTTTTTCTTCTCCTCTAGCTGCTCTGGCTACTCTTGCTCCTTCACTACTCTCTCTGTCGCTCTCTTGTACACACTCAGATTCACACGCACTTGGACTCTCACACACTCAATAAGGTTAAAGCCAGCAGAGCTATATCCCAAATGCAATTAACACCCAGCAGTTCTAGTGTTTCTTTTATTTGGATGGAAAAATGATGTCTGTTTATCATCTCTCATATTTGATATCGAGAAATTAGCAATCTTATGCTATTAAGACAGAATAGAAATGTAATGAGATGGCACTGCTAGATCAGTCAAAAATATTTACCTTAAATTGAAAAGTTGACTAGGTGGGAGTTAATACTCTAAACTAGGAATTGAGTGTGCTGAGTCCTACCTTTGAAACTTAACTGAGCCAATTAATGGGGTGGGGAAACCATGGAAATCATTATAAAAATATTTGAAATAAGAAGCTTCTCATTGTTGTTGTGTGTTACTTATATTTGCTACTTGCTTCCTATCTCTTTATGGCAGTGATGAAAATCTGCAAACTGACCACTACCTAATATCCTTGATGGATGAACAAGGATGGGTTCCAATATCAACTATTGCCGACTTCAAAAGGGTATGAGTTTTAATGCAGCTCATCTTATGCTTAATCATGTAAATTATGTCTCTAGTACCTCTTCTGTTTTTGTTTTTCTTGTGCATGTTGTTAATGTGAGATTGCCCATTAACTCTTGTAAACTATTATTTTTCATCACGTTGTGTACACCTTCAGTTCAATGAGAAGTAATGTTTTTTCATTGCTACCTCTTACTTGCAGCAAGTTAGCCTTGTTGAACTGAGCAAACTAAAGGGATCTAATTTCTCATCTTACAGGTTAAAAAAATGACTACGGACATACCTTTTATCCTTGATGCACTACAAAGTTCTAGTTCAATGGAAGTGCAGGTTTGCCATCTTCTCACAATTGATTTTAGAGTCCGTAATTTGGTTATAAGCTGATTGAGACAGAGCCCTAGTTGTACTAAATTATCAGTACTCTGTTTACGTTTACTTTGTTATCCCTTTATTCAACTTGTTGTCTTAATGCCGAAATTTCTGTTTCTGAACTAAAATTCATGATTCACCTTAACATAATGCCTACAAATTTCTACGAAATTTCTAACACTTGTGAACCACATTGTTTCGGACATGAAGTGAATTCTTTCTATGCTTTCTTCTCTTCTTTAGACATAGGTCAGTTATCAAATTAGATATCCATTTTGTTCCTCATTTGAAATAGTTTGGAAGAAATTGCTTATGTATATAAGAAAATTTGCATGTTTACTATGACATTTATTGTTTATCATGGAACCAAACTTATATTCAGACTGCATAGTTAGCAATTTGTAATTCTCTTCTCTTTTATGGCATCGATTATGATATTTCAACTCTTATTGCAGGATATCCTTGCAAGGTGTATCAAAATTTTCATGCTTTCTTTTTTTGGTGAATTGTAATGGATTTATGTATTGATAGGGTGACAAGATAAGAAAACGTGAAGATTGGTTAAAGTGGCTTCCAGTTTCCACTGAGCATAGATCATCACCAAAGGCTCAGACTTCTGAGGATCAAATTGGTGAGAAGACTAATGAACGAAAAACAAAGGATCCCATTGAAGAAGATGCTGAATTTTCATATCATGCCGATTTTGCTAGACAGGGATTACCAAATGATGATATTCCTGGATTCTTACAAGCGGGTAAAACAGAAGATGAAGGTGAAAACCAATCAGTTGCTGATGAATATGTAGATTCAATTGGAAATTGTACTTCTGAATTAAGCTCGATGCTCTCAGAGCTTGGAATCAGCTACCACTCTCTTCAGCCAGACCATTCAGAAGTTGATGAGCCAACTATATGTAATAATCATGTAAACAAAGGATCATCAAATGTGGCTTCCAAGAACCTTGATGATTTTTCCAATGATTTTGCCAATACCTTTATGCTTGATGAGGAGCTAGAGCTTGAGCAGAAGACAATGAAGAGTAATGACCATTTTCCAGTGAGAAGGTACTCATATTCATATTGGATCTTTCATTTCCATTTTTCACACTATTACCATACTTGGTAATCAATTTTCCTAAGAATTTGTTAACATCTTGACATGTTTTCTCTGGATGAATGTTCCAAAACTTAAGGGTGCAATCTAAAACATGTTTAAGCATTTCCAGAATTTTGTCATAAATGAGATACTTAGATTTGTGAGTGTGTTTGATTGTGGAAAATTGGAGTAATTTAAAATTTATAGGACAAAGGAAAATTGGAGATTTGTGTTGAAATGCTTTTTTGCTATAAGGAAAACTAGAAAATTTGGAAACTTATCTCATGTTAATAATAGTCGTATTATATCGTTGAATTGATAAAGATGTTGAAAAGTTGTGGGGTAGTTGAAAACAGAAAGTGTATTCTCGTCAAATATTTTTCAGGCCATTTTCTTTGTAGTCCATTTTGGAAAATATCTCATTTCCTTGGTTTTAGCACTAAGTATGACAATAATGAAAATTCGGATCTTTGAATTTTTTTACCTTTGTAACTTATCGTGGTTTCTGCTATTACTTTGTTGACCTTTTCTTTCTTTAAAGTTTAAAGTGCTGGCACTAAATTTGTTGGGTAACCATGTAACCTAAAAATTTAAGCAGTTGACGAGGTCCAGTATTAGATTATTTATTAAACTTAAATTGCTCTATCATATCAAATGCACTAAACTGGAAGCATAGAAAGCATAGGCTCATCTTTGGGGAGATGGACTTGTGACCTCTCATTGTAAAGGTTTTGATACTATGTCAAGAAACGATTCAATGGCAAATTTTACGCTTTTGGTGGGCCTAGGACTGAATATTATGTTAACTGTGACAAAATAGTCTTTGGCTTTTCTTTCATGGGGAAGCTACTTATCGGCTCTGAATGTGCCAGTGGTTCTATCCTCATTGGTTCAACCCTCAGCATATCTTCTTTCCTTCTAATCTATTACTAGATTGTCTGTTCTGATTCATTTATGAAATATGATTCAGACACATACTCATCATACTCATGGTTTTAATATCAATATTTTTCAAATCACAGCATGCAAATCATACAATTGGATTCACTGGGATGATTCATTTGTGCATACAAAGTCACACGTGTACTTCCACATTCATGTTTTAATGTCAATACTCATTTTTTCATCGAGCATACAAATCAGACAAGTGGATTCTCTTAAGCTTTTTGGATATCTGAAGTAGGGCTAGTTCAATCAAGTGCTTTTGGGCTTTTTTGGGGCAATCACCACCCAGAATATGAATTTTGGTTCTAGTAGTGTTAGAACTTACTAGTCTTGTATATTATCCTTCATTTATATGCATATACCTTTTCAGGAAAAGGGAAATAAGATAACCTTATTTATTAAATGTTTTTTGGAATGAGAATGTAAACTAAACATTGAAAAGATGGAACATTACAAGTTCTGTTTGATTACACTAATAAAAAATTCCATTTCAGATGAAATAACACAAAAGATTGTCCGTATACATGCTGAGTCATTCTGAATCAGTGTCACCTGCAATTAATTGCTCTAATCTATCCCTGTTCCCAGACATGATGATGGTGAAGATGAGATTAGTGTCAATGATCAGGATGTGCAGCGACTGGTGATTGTAACCCAGGTATTATTGTTTTTAGGAAACTTGTACTTGTGAAAGAGTAGGTTAAATCTAATGTTTTTGACATGTGATTTTTCATGGGAATCTGTATGCCGCTGCATTTCAATGTAAAAAATGATATTTAGCTTACGTTGTACATCATTGGATTAACTTGGTAAAATATGTCTGCACTTGCTATTCTAGTCCTTTTGGCTGATTAAACATACTCTGTAGCATTCTCGAGAATCAAGGGGTAATTCTGATATTGAATTGATAAGCAATCAGTACATGTTTCAATTATGGACTGTAGATCTGAATCAACAAGAATGCTTTATCACGTCTTAGATGAGACCATTGCTATAGGTATGAAATATCAACTAATTTGGTTCAGGACTTTGCGATCATTTATGACTTCTATTCTCAAGGTTGACTTCTTTCTCTAGCAATTGATGGAAAAGGGCGTCATTATCTTGAGCAACTCTTAGTAGGAACTTCACTTTTAGCAACCTTTGAAAATGTGTGCTCTGTTTAGAAGTGAATGGAGGCGAATTATATTTACCCATCTGATTTTTATGTTATGATAAAACATCGACGGTCTTGTGTTGGAGGCTATCTTTACTATGTTCAATTATCAGCTTGAAAATTTAACCTATATTACAATTTAACTCTATCAAGTTGGAAAGATTTGTGCTTAACTGAGGTTAACCAGTTGATCTTGCAAAAGAAGAAATGACATATCAAAATACATGTGGAGATGACATTGCTTGGTTGGCAGCACCTAAAATATTTCATCTCGAGTATAGACAGATTTTCACTACACATTTTATAATGCTATTGGTGAATTGAACATGTGCTTGCGTTTTCCAGATTTCTAGGAAGTTGGTTTATTTTATTAATTTATTTTTCTTTATCCACATTCTATTCATCCACTTTTTCATTGTCATTCTCTTTAGTATACTTGTGTGTGCATCTCAGCATAGGCATGTAATTTCACACATGGGCATACGGTCACAGATTGTATGTATGAAAAGACAATTGTTTATTGACATTTTTGTCACTCACACCTGTTGTATGCAGAACAGCAAAGTGGGGGGAGGACCAAACTTGGGTGGGAAAGATCCAAAATCCATATCAAATGAACTTGCTTATGCAATAAGTGATGGCCTCTATTTCTATGAGCAGGTTGAGTCTTGTTATATGTTACTAGTAATATAGTTATTCTTGTTATTGTGTCTCTGGTCTAGCTCTATGTCTTGAAATTCTGAGAAAAGTTTGAAAATTGCAGGAACTGAAAACTAAGCGATCCAATCCTCGGAAGTATAATTTTGGGAACAAGGATGGGACCCCAAGATCTAACTGCAGTGGTTCAGGAGTATCGAGTTCAAGGGGTAGTGGAAGTTCTGAAGCTGGTGGCCGTGAAGAATCTGGAAGCTCAAATAATCTGAGGAAACAAAATAAAGTTTTCCCCAAGCAGTCTCAGAAGCAGAGGTTCTTTTCCAGCAACTTTAGAAATCATGGCACTGGTCCCAGTTCCCCTGGACACATATCAGAGAGTCCACCAAGCAATTTTGGGTTTTTCTTTAGTTCTACACCTCCTGAAAATCACGGGTCAGTGTGAAGTTATTTTACTGGCTTTAAGTTGGAGTCTTTTGCCAAAACCGTTACCAGTTCAACAACATGGTTTGCTTTATTTGTATCAAAGATTTTCTAACTGATGGTTTCAAAAATTAGAAAATTTCTCAACTGTCAATGCTTTGCTTTATTTTGTATCGAAGAAAATGACATCATTTTGTGTTTACTTGCTTCTTTGTGAGAGGAATCGAACTAAGACTACTGGATTTTACCCTCATAACTACAAAACCTTTTGACATTTGATTTGTTTTTTGTGTTCACTAAACTAGTATGCTTCTGAATCTTAATTTTACAGTCTTAGGTGTTCAAAGTTGAGTGGTTCACCTCATGGTGTATCCGGCAGTAGTCCACCAGTGGGTTCCATGCCTAAGTCGTTCCCACCATTTCAACATCCAAGCCATCAGCTTTTAGAGGAAAATGGTTTTAAACAGCAGAAGTAAGGGATTTCCTGGTGCATAACTATGTTTGTATAATGTGTGTCTACATGCATGCAACACTTTTTGTGGGTGTGCAAATTATTTACTTGGTTGCTCTTTCTTTTTTAGGTACCTGAAATATCATAATCGATGTCTTGGTGAGAGGAAGAAGATGGGAATTGGTTGCAGTGAGGTGCCTTTCTTAAACTATTTCTGTTAATAGTTTGCTAGTGGAGGGGGAAAGATAATTATCCCTATTCAAAAAATTGTTCAATTTCTTAAAGTTGGTATCTTTATGTAATATTTTTAAAATTTTTTGATAATATTTCTTTTGGCTCACCTTTTCATGCAGGAAATGAATACGTTGTATAGGTTTTGGTGTTATTTCCTGAGAGATATGTTTGTCCCTTCTATGTATAATGAGTTCCGAAAATTGGCCTTGGAAGATGCATCCGCTAACTACAACTATGGGATAGAGTGTCTTTTTAGGTTCTATAGGTATTACTGATGAGTTTTATCCCTTGACTTTTAATACATGAACCACCCCAAATTTGTTATAGTCGAATATTGTGTCTTACCCTTTCTCATTAATGGAGGAATCTGATTCCAATTGTATGTGGATGCCCAATACTTAAAATGATTAAACTGTCTCCCATTTTCAGTTACGGTCTGGAGAAAGAATTCAGGGAGGACTTGTATGAGGACTTCGAAGAGCTCACCCTTGACTTCTATCGAAAAGGCAATTTTTATGGCCTTGAGAAGTATTGGTAATGCTTTTTATTCTCGTCTCAACATACTTTTCGGTAGCATGTTGTTCCCAACCTCGAACTTTGAACAAGTCATTCCCTTCCTATCATACTTTCTTGGTGATGGGATGGTAAAACATTTTCACTGACACAGAAATGTTATAATATGTGTTAGTATAGATGAAAGAAATGAGAGAAAGACGGTTATTGTAGAAGTAGATCTGTGAAGGTGAATAATCATGTAAAATATTTGTTGATTGATCAGGTCACTGTTTACATTTTAATGATAAATGAATAGGAAGTTATCGGAAAATGGGGCTGCACGAATGTATTCTTGTCTAATGGTTGAAGTGAATGATGCTAGTTCCAACCATGTCTGCAAATCTTTAGAAACTGAATGTATCATTAAGAAGTTTCTTATTTGATAACCCTAAATATCCTGAACTACATAAGGGTTCTTAAACATTTCCGCGCAATGTAATGTACTCCTGTTCAAGAAAGTTGGCTTATCATAATGGCTGCATTCATCATTGCTGTTGTAATTGGATTTTGTTTTGCATGTTATGTTAGGGCATTTCACCATTTTCGTGGAAATAAAGAACCGTTGAAGAAACACCCCGAACTGGATAGATTGCTGAGAGAGGAATATCAGACGCTGGAGGACTTCCCAACCAAGAACAACTCAAAAAAAGAGGACAGTAGTCATTAGCAGGGATTGATGACATCCTCTCAATTTTGAAAGCCAACTTCTAACAAAAGGTCACTCATATGGGTAATGAGTGAGACAGTATATGTTGTTTATATACATATATCTAAATATAGCTTGTACTACCACACTGGGGGAGAACTTGCATTGCGTCTCCAAGGGCTGCTGATGTCTGAGGTTTTGATTTCATCACCATTTTTTGTTTTTACTGAGGTCGATGTTGGGGTTGTGGCTCACAGGTTGTTGTTAGTCCTATTTTTGGAGTTTTCTTCTCAAACTTCCCCCACTGTTGTTGTTGTACATACAAGGGAAAAAGTTCCTAGAAAAGGCAAAAAAAGAAAAAAGAAAGAGATGAAGAAACAAAACAAAAGGAGAATACTGTACTGACCTGACCTTGTGGAATTGAACAATAAGATATTCAATTTTTTGGAAGCTTAAATGTTACCTGTAATCCTGTTGTGGTAGCTACTGTTCTTGATACCAAAGTCTGCAAGAATGGCCTCTCTCTAGTTAGAGATTCAAAGAACATCAAATTCCTTATTTGGTTAGCATGAACAAGTTCTTAGGATGATTCAATCTTTTTTCCATGTTAGACATAATTTTCACTGTCTCCTTACCTCAATAGTGTATTACCATTGTTTTATTTTTGTTATGGATTTCTATTCCAATATAGTTTTTAATTAATAATAATAAATTAATACAAGATCTTGTATAAATAGATCAAGATAGAAGACAAATTTTATCATTTTTAAGAAAATAATAAAAAGATATTGATAAAAATTAATTTTAGAATATGAATATTTGGAAAAGGTAAGGTTATGTTTAAGAAAACGAAATTTGGAACAATTGTTAAGGTTATTTTTTTTGGACCAGAAAAATCTTGAAATTTCTAGTTATAAATGTATCGAAAAATGACAGGTTTGAGATTTTTACAGTAGAATCTCGTTAAATTGATATTCGATAAATTAATAAATTCTTTAAGATAATATTTTTCTTCAGTTCCGACTTGAGTCAGTTGAAAATTTAACAAATTTCGATAAGTTAATAAGATAATATATTTTTAAAATACCCCTATGTAAATATAGGGTCCCATTAATATCATAAATTAATAATATAAACTTACAAAAATATAACTAAGACAATTTAGTAAAATATGATTATAGTGTTGTTTGTTTTGTCTTAAAATTTAAGTCTAATTTGAGTGCATGTCGAATGATCTCTTTTGTACTCACATAATTCTTTGCATATTTAATCCGTCATTGTTGGGTGTGGTTTCAAAAAAATTTTTATTTTATTTATAAAGTATTTTATATTTCCATCATACGTACATTCTTTGAATGTTTTTAGTAAAAATACAATGAATAATACTTAATTATTAAGAATAATGAGCATTATTTATTATTTTTCATTAATATTATGTATAATAAATTTATGTTTTAGATTCATTTTAAACTTAGATTCGTTATATTCTATTAATTACAATTTTTTTAAATTAATTAATATTTTTATAAAATAATAAATATCATGTCTAATAATATTAATTTATAAAAATTTTAATGTAGTTATGAGAATTTGAAAAAGGCAAAAATGATTGAAAAATAAATAATATCAATAATTTTATGAGTTACGCCAATAAAAAGTAAGTGTGTCAAAGCACAAGAGGAGGTTTTTGTTGCAGGTATTTCGTTTGAATTTTGGGAGTGACTTGGGACCCCTTCGTACTCATTGAAATGTAACTATTTCAACTTCGATTCTCTGATAGTCGCTACTGTACTGCTGCTACTCAGTGTTGAATTCATCAATCAAACATGGGTTCAGGTGCTGCGATTGCGTTATTACTTTTTCTTTTTCTGTTTCCCTCATCTGTAAATCGCCATTAATAGCGAATCGCAAGGGAACTAAGGAAACCCTAACTGAGGTCCCGATTATGTTTCCTGTTTTTCGAGATTTGAAATGGGATTCTTTTGTTTTTCTTAATCGTAAACGGGAATAGGGTTTTGGTATTTGGTACATGAGTAATTTGGGGGAATGTGCAGATGCGGATATGGAGGATTACGGGTTCGAATACTCGGACGAGGAGCCTGAGGAACAGGATGTTGATATTGAGAACCAATACTATAATTCCAAAGGTTTTTCTTATTGTTATATTTTTGGCGTGTATTTCATGTAGATTTTCCTTTCTGTGATCAACAACCGTGGAAAGGGAAAATTTTAATTGCATATATAGGTATAAGAGGTCGCTGTCTAGGTTTCTACGGTGACATAGGTGTGTATATATGTGTTGGTGCGTAATGGCAAAGAAATGCAAGTGCTATGGCCAAGTTTGTTGGTGGTACTGTGGAGTCATTATTTGGATTTGATGAATGAGTTTTGCATAAGCCTATCCACTCACTGTAAGACGGAGAAGTTTGAAATGGTTTTCCCAACTTTTCGAGCTAAATTCTTATTAATTTGGTTTTAGCGGTTGGTCTCATTTTTCCACCTACTAGTGTCTTTATTTGTTTCCTTTCATTTTTTTAAGTTTCTTTTACTCATGACAGCAGTTCAACATTACTGTACTCGTTTCTGGTTTTCTTTTTTTTCTGGGCTTAAATTACTTCTAGTCTTCCAAATAGACTTTTGTTCATTGACAACTTTTATACATTTAATTCAGTTTTGAAACTCTTGCTGTTGTAATAACCATTGTATTTAATGAACTATAATTCTTAAATTTTCTGTAAAACTATCTTTCTGCAATATCTCTCTCTCAATCAGGCTTTGTTTTCTCAAATAAGGTTCATTCTTCAACTGTTCTACTGATGTTTCAATTTATTGGGTTCTTATCTGTAAAAGGATTAGTCGAAACAGATCCTGAAGGAGCACTTGCAGGTTTTGCTGAAGTAGTCAGCATGGAACAAGAGAAAGCAGAATGGTAGGTATTACATGTTTTCACATATACTTTTGGTGGGGTAAGTTGTAGGTATGCCAGTATTAGTGTTTACATTAAAATCATGTTTCTTTGTTTAACCTCAAGCTTGTATTTTTTAAAAACCTTTGTTATATCTTGCACTTCATTTTTGAAGTTTGAGATGTAAGCAGCCCGAGATCAGAAGTGAAAAAGATTCTCTGACAAGTCAAGGGTGCATGCACAATTAACTGTTTAAGCTGACGTTGCAGTGGTGTTCTTGATCTTAATTTGCAGGGATAGATAAGTTCTTTGCAAGTTCTGCTAACATTACTTTAGCCTAGTGGTAACCTTAAACTAATGGCATATGGTTAGCATGCAAGTTTTGAATATTTCGTTTCTTTCAATTAGGAATTTGTGGCTGTGACTTCCTTTAGGTTTTGGGCAAGTGGAAGACAAAACAAAGAATTTCTTGCTACTAATTGATGTGCTCACTGGAAATATTTTTTACATTTTTCAGGATATTCTTCTCAAAATTGTCCTAGGGAGTTTTCATTACATGTTAGCAGGAGATTTCCTGTGAAGAATGGTAAAAATTGGATTTTCCATGATCAGCAATGTAAAACTTGTTTCTTCACGTAGCAAAGGCATTTTCTGTAACGACATGTGGGAAATTTTAATTTTAGAGAATGCTTAGGAGGTGGACTGAAGTGGAGTGCTGAACCTCTTTCCCTTCCTCGTTTTACTAATATAAAGTAATTTATGTGTTTAAACATATCGTGCATTTTAAGAGATGTAATTGAAATAGGTAATGTATCAGTATCATGTCCTGAACTTTCTGAAATTATGATTCAGTAAAGTGTTTCTTGTGTGTTTTGGGAGACTGCTTTCACTCTGTTTTTGAAGATACTGGCATAGAAACTTTTGTTTTAAGCAACTGTTACATACTCAGTTTTTCTTGTTATCAGGGGGTTTAAAGCACTTAAACAAACAGTTAAGCTTTATTACCGATTAGGGAGGTATAAAGAGATGATGGATGCTTATAGGGAGATGTTAACATACATCAAATCAGCAGTAACTCGAAATTACAGTGAGAAATGCATAAACAATATCATGGATTTTGTTTCTGGATCAGCTAGTCAGAACTTTGGTCTCCTGCAAGAATTTTATCAGACGACTTTGAAGGCCCTTGAGGAGGCAAAGAATGAGGTCAGATTCTACATTTTATTGTTGCTCTTTAGGTCATGATGTTAATGCAGTATTTTTTTTCACCGACAAACCAATGGAGGGTTTCATCTCCCTTGGTGGATGTTAGAACTAGGTGAGGCCCTTGTTTCATCCATGAGCTGCATGGATGTTACTCGAGAGTTTTAATGTCAGTCAGTTTCTTGAACTACTGGGATGGCTAGAATCAAACAACTGCAGCCTGAAAGGAAAATATTATAGACTAATTCCCGTAATATTATAGACTAATTCCCGTTACTACTAACCCCTACATGCATTCTTCAAGATCTTACTTCTAAATAACTGTAGCTATATGTTGTGACCAAGATTAATCACAAGCTCTTGTCCCCTTTTTTTAAAAGGTATCCTTTGCAGCTTTTATTGACTTCTGTTTATGTTCTGTAGAGACTTTGGTTCAAGACAAATCTTAAGCTTTGCAAGATTTGGTTTGATATGGGAGAATATGGCCGGATGAGTAAGGTAGGTCTTCTACTCATTGATTTTGGCTACTTATGTAGTTGCTGTAGGGTATTAGTTATCTCATTAATTTGGTTCGCTTGGCCAGATATTGAAGGAACTCCACAAGTCTTGTCAAAGAGAAGATGGTTCAGATGATCAAAAGAAGGGTAGTCAGCTTCTCGAGGTCTACGCAATTGAGATCCAAATGTATACGGAAACAAAGAATAACAAAAAGCTTAAGGTGAGAATTCTGCAGTATTTGGTGTCTCAAACTTGTCTTGTCAGTATAACTTTCATATTCTAATCTTTGTAGTTTAGTTTCTTATCATCTCCCTTTCAATGATAATGCCAAAATTTTGGAATGTTATTTAGATTGAAACCTGAAGCAAACAAGTCAAATGGAGAAAAGGTTCCTTGAAAAGATTTGGCGTTTTATTAGCTAAACCTGCTTATATTAGCCATAACATTCACTTCCTCATGTTGTCTAATTTGGGGTTAATCCATAAGCAAATTAGATGTAATATTAAAGGTGCTCTTGATACGCTAAACAAGATCGTTTAGATCTGAAAGTCTGCATTCTTTAGTTGTAAGACTACTAGATATCCGCATGACATGTAATTCTTGTCCATGTTTAAGAATGACCTCTCATTTTTATTGGTAATTTGGTTGATTGAAATGAAGATGGAGTAGTTTAGCCTCTGTCTATATCCCTTTTTGTGTTCATTACCATAGAGCATGAAATTCTTTCTTAACTTTGTTTAGTAATTTCTTCATAACGTTTTTACATGGCTTTGTTCACCAGCAATTATACCTGAAGGCACTTGCTATCAAATCAGCTATTCCACATCCAAGGATAATGGGGATAATTCGAGAATGTGGTGGAAAGATGCACATGGCAGAGCGTCAGTGGGCTGAGGCTGCAACAGATTTCTTTGAAGCTTTCAAAAATTATGATGAAGCTGGTAACCAAAGACGTATCCAATGCTTAAAGTAATTCCCCATTTCCTTTCATGTTTACTCTTGTTCTTATCTGTTTGTCTTCTCTTCTATTTGGATTTGTTTGCGTGGTTCTCACTTCAAAGGCATCCTGACATCTGGAAAGCCTTCCATACTCCATGAAATGATCAAGATCCAATGCAGGAATGCATGTTAATCATTCTTAGATTGTGTGTCTTTGCTTCTAGAAGCTAGTTTCTCTCCATTTCTCCTTGAAGTTTGTTGCTTTAGCAAATCAAGACTTTCATTTTCATGTTAATTGGAAAAAAAAAGACTTTCATTTTCATGTTAATAGAAAAAATATATATTGAAAATTGACTTCATTGGACTAGAAGGAGATATCATATCAGTGGAAAAGGAGATTAGTACAGAACACTTCATAGATGGAAATACTAATGAATAATGAGAAGCACCATTATGATGTGCTGAACATTTAGATTCAGTAACACAGAAATTGAGATCTGGGTGTGAGCACAGTTATATAAACATTATGATGGTGATATTTAACTGTTCATGTGTTTGTTCAACCCTTTTGTGTCACCAACTTTAATAACTGAGATTGACAGATACCTGGTTCTGGCTAATATGCTGATGGAATCTGAAGTTAATCCGTTTGATGGTCAAGAGGCAAAGCCGTAAGTGTTTAACAGAGAAAGTGTGTTGCAACTTTAGGATATTATTTTCTTCTTTCTCTTAACTTGTGTGCAAACTTGCATTTGATATTTGCAGATATAAAAATGATCCTGAGATTTTGGCAATGACCAATCTCATAGCAGCATATCAACGAAATGAAATATTAGAGTTTGAGAAAATCCTCAAGGTATAGTTACAATTTTGATTGTCTTCAAATGTCAAGTGTAGTTATCATTGCATTGATAGTTGGAATACAGAGTAACCGAAGGACGATTATGGATGATCCATTCATTCGGAATTATATTGAAGATCTACTGAAGAATGTCAGAACTCAGGTGCTGCTTAAGCTTATCAAACCTTACACAAGAATTCGGATTCCTTTTATATCCAAGGTGAAACCCCACTTTATTTACATGAAGTAGTTACTCCTGATAACTAGTGCAGATAACTTATTAGAATTGTCCCATTGGGATGCTGTGCTCACTACTGGAATTTGCTTTAGCCATGAATATCGACAAACTGCTTTTTATCTTGTTTGACTGGCAGGAACTCAATGTCCCAGAAAAAGATGTGGAGCAACTCTTGGTTTCTTTGATATTGGATAACCGAATTGACGGCCATATTGACCAAGTGAACAGACTATTAGAGCGTGGTGACAGGTAGAAGTTTCTTCTCCTTTAACTACTTTAAATGTACTGCTGATGCTTGAATTTCAAAGTTTAGTTTTACGGACTCTTGTCCTCCATTGCAGCCGTTGTAATTCCTATTTTCCAAATGCCATGCAGGTCAAAAGGAATGAAGAAGTACACAGCCATTGAGAAATGGAACACACAGCTTAAGTCTCTTTCTCAGACTATCAGCAATCGTGTATACTGAGATTGTTTACAGGTGACGTGCGGTGGTTATCAACTACAGGATAAAAATTCCTTTCTCATTTGTTAGGCGCCAGTATTTAGAAAAAGCTGCTGTGCAAAGTGACGGTTATAATCGTTCTTAGGAATTTTGATATGAGAGAATCCAAAGCCTTAAGTTGAACCATTGGCCTAGTTTGTATGTTTTAGTTCTGTTCAAAGTGAGTGAATGGGTACTTGTTCATGTGTGAAAGAAACTACAGACAGAATCCTTACCTTGTTTCACTCCTTTAAACATCAAAAGGGTGAGAAAAGGAAAGCAAAAGCTTATTAGCAGTAATCATGGATTCTATTGGGAGTCATGACTAGTTTAAAGTGATTCTTGGGATAAAATTGGAACGTAATGGTATATGCCTTTGCCTAGGGAGCAGTGTGATCGTTGATATAGGATGAACTTTTGAATCTTCTTTATTTATTTATTTATGCTTGCATAGGGGCATATGCCTTTGCATTGGGCCTTAGACCATAGTCATGGGATATTACCGAATCGTCTAAAAGAAGTAAAAGGCAAAATAGCCGTAAGCAATGATTTGGTTGTTCTTTGAGCTTTATGCGAAAGCCAATACCTAACTTCTCATGACATTAGAGTTTTAGGTTGTCATGAAAAGAATCATTGACAGGTTCTTTTTATTCTTATTTTGTATTCTTTCTGTTGGGACCTACCGCAATTGTTCCTTTAGACTTGTACTTTGCCGTGTCTTACCTAACATCTGAGGAATATTACTGAATTATAAGGTTGGAAGCTGAATAACTATGGAACTAGGACCATAGAAAATGTTAGATTGAGATAATAAGTTACAAACTGTCTACTCCAAGCATGGTGGGTTGACCCTGAAATGAAATGATTAAATGCTTTAGCTTTTATATGGTTGAGCTTATATTAGTAGAGTTTTTTTTAATGTCATTTGAGTTTTTTTTGTATATCTGTTCTGAGAAGAATTTTTTTAAGAAGTCAGTTGATTGTTTGACTGTTATTTAAAAAAGATCTTTTTTGAAAGAGCTTTATTCAATAGACTGCTTGACAACATAAAAATAAAAAATATTTTTAATTTTAATTATATTTTATTTTGTAATAAAAATTATTTATACATATATTTAAAGTATATTAAATGATATGTAAATTACAATACATTAATTATTATATAATTTTAAACTATATGAAATATAAATTAAAATATATTTAACAAAATTTTTTAT
>JANSVA010000008.1:6250661-6265113 GCA_025504915.1 Erythroxylum reticulatum | reverse complement strand
AATAAATATAATTAAATTTAAAAAATATTTTTAAAATATATAAATTTCAAATAAATTTTGATTTAATAATTAAAAATATATGAAATAAATATTAGTTTATAAATAATAATTTTAAATTATTTATTTTAAAAATAAAATGTTTTTATTAATTCTTTATTAATAAATATTATATAAAATATTTAAAAAAATTTAAATAAAGAAAATTTATTAGTAATTAAAAAATTATTTAAATTATAATTATTATTAGTAATAAAATATTTATTATTATTTTAAAAACTTTGAAAAAAAAGCAGGAAAAGAGAGGTAGGAGAGAAGGTGGGAGATTTTGAAAATTTTGCAAAAAAGTCCCTCAAATTTTTAAAATTTTCGATACCGATCAGTATTTGATCGATATTTTACGTATCGAACGGTACAGCCGAAATCGATCGGTGGTTGGTACAGCCGAAATCTGCTGGTACTGATCGGTATTTAAAACAGGTACCAAAATTTAAATTTTCGTATCAATTTTAGGCTAATACGGAACAAAATTCATATCTATGCTTATCATCTATTTGAGTAGGTAAGGTGGTCCAAAGTCTTGATGCTACTAAACCTATTAATTTCAGTTTAATACATAATTCGATTAATCGATTGATTACTTAAAAGTTTCAATTAGTTCACAAATTATATGTTTCAAACAAATTATTTAATAAATTAACAATTTATAATTAAACAACATATTAAGTTTAAATATAAAGTTTTATATGTTTATTTCTGATTTACAGTAATGAATCACCTTCTTCTGCAATCAGCAATAAGCTTAGATCGATGGTCATAAAGAATCTCTGATTTCAATGAATAATTATATCCCATCTTAAAATAATAAGGCAAAGACAGATCAAAACATTGGATTAGGATAATGTAACATGAAAGAGACAGAGTAGAGTTTGTTTGTTTTATCCTCATGCAAGAAATGGGTGATTGACGACAAAGCACCGCAGCCTCAATCTAGAACACATGGACCAATTTGTGTCTGTACGCCATGAATGACATTAATTATTGTGGAACCCGAGAAGAAGGTTTAGTTAGCTTGATTTTACTTGATTATGTTTAGAATTTACTATTTCGATTACTTGTTGGGATTTGGGAAGGCAGGAGGAAATAATCATTGCCCAAGTTTGAATTGACAGTGGTTAAATCGAGTCAAAGACACGAGCAAGTAGTGGTGGACACGGAGTAGAAGCTGTTAAACAGGTTTTTTAACGGCTTTTGTCGGGTTGCAGCGAAGGAACTAGCAAGAAAGATTTGATCTTTTCCCACAAAATGGATCGCAGAACTCATCGGAGTTGATACTAATCTACAAGTACTAGTGTCCTTTTGCAAGGTTCAAAAGGCAATCATAAAGACCAACCTTTTTCTTCTTATCTTCGCGCTTCTACTCGTCATTACAAAAGGGTTCTACCAAGTATATCCTCTTTGTCCACTCTTTGTCCTTTACGTCGTTCTCTTTTCCATTTCGTACGGTTATACTCATCTTTATGCCAGATTCTGAAAGTCTTCACCTTTGACTGTTGTCTCGATCCAGAATCCTCACTTTATTTTGTGCTCTTTTGTATAGATTTCCTTAGGATTGTGGAAGGGTAGGATGTTGCTTCTCTTCTTCATCTTTTCATGCAAAATTTGATTTGGGTTTCTGTTTCTTGAACGAGAATTTGTGATAACCAAAAATTTATGCCCTTTCTCAAAGTTTCTGAGCTCCAACTTAATTATCTTCCTAAGTTTCTTGTTCTACGTCTTTTGTAGTTGTATAAGTGAATATTAAAAGGGCACTCCATGAGCTCATGGTAAACATAACGATAACAATAATAAGAATCTTTGAATTTTGAATTTTCTGACTACCAGTCTTCGTCTTCGATACAGGAGCTAGCATATTGGACTTAAATCTGCTTTGAATTTCAGTTTTGTACTGTGCAGATCAATTGCGAGGTTAATGCACTTTCTAAATTTCTTTTATGAGCCTTCCTGGTGTGTGTGTGTGATCTTTTTTGTGTTTTTTCCCCCATCTCTTCTTAATTTTGATTCGCTTCAAAACTTAACCTGTATTCCTGTATCTCGACTTCTACGAGACTTCATTGCTGTATGTGAGTTTATTAGTTTATTGATCAGGATTTGCCTGGCTTCTTGTTGGATATTATGACGATAGAACATTTGTACTAGCTTTCCCATTTCTGTATATTGCTTCTTGTCTTGCTTCATTATCATTGTAAGCCATAGGAAGTGATCATTCGGTATAGATATTACCACGATTTTAGTGTAAGGAGATGGGGTTAGTATCTTCAATAGGCTTCTAAGTGTAATGTACTTAGGTAACATATTATCACACATTGATGCTGAAATTATTTGACTTTATAATTACTTATTGTCGGAATTCATTTGCTTTGAACTTTGAAATCTGAATACAACTTTAATGTTTTACATGATTCAGGAAGAGTTTTTCAGTTTCATAAGTGTGAGGAGAAGAAAGTTTAAGTTTGAAAAGAGTATGAGTCAACCTAAAATCAAGCGTAGAGTGGGTAAATATGAGGTGGGGAGAACAATTGGTGAGGGGACATTTGCGAAAGTTAAATTCGCCAGAAACTCTGAGACAGGGGATCCTGTGGCTTTGAAGATCCTCGATAAAGAGAAAGTTCTCAAGCACAAGATGGCTGAGCAGGTCTGGTTAGTCATGTTTCCTTTTCTGTTGATCATTTCTGTTTCTCTATACTCTTTTGCTTTTTTGCAAATTCTGTTTGTTTACTAGTTTAAAGCAACTCCTTAGCTCTGGGGTTGTCCAGGACAATTGCTACAACTTTTTGCTATACTTTTGTCTTCATCTTTCTCAAATTTCAACAGTATCTAGGTACATCCCTGCAATCGCAAAATTATGTGTAGAATTACCATACATAACTTTATCAGGTTTCTTGGATCTGTTATGTTTGTGTATGTTTTCAGATCAAGAGGGAGATAGCAACAATGAAACGCATAAACCATCCTAATGTTGTTCGTCTGCATGAGGTATGTCTCTTTCTCTCTCCTCTTTGGCCTAATTATATACCTTTAAACTCAAGTTCTTCTTGACTACATTCTAATGCTCTGATTTTTTTTTTCTTCATATGATGGAACTAAATTTAGTTTCAGCATCTGTGTTAGTATCCTTAAGGTATAGATGTCTATCATGTACCAGACCAGTGTTTATTAACATGCACTAGGATTGAGATGGGTACCTCATAAGCATGCAGTGTATTCATTCATGTAGGGTGAAAAACATGGATAAATTTTGTGCAAATCAAGGAACTTTGAAAAATCAACTATCAATATGGTTTATAAGTACCATACTTGACACTTAATGGAAACTCAACAAGTACAAATAACTAATTGTATTCAACACTCTGCCTGGATGGAGAAGTAAGCTGGTGTAGGAAATTGTTGTTCAATCAATTCTTCAATAAAATTAAAGTTTCATTGTTGAAACATAAGTTGCAAAAGTTCTGTAATAATACAAAGAGCACAAGTAATGGAAAGGGCTGAAGTTGAGCAAAGAAGGGGAAGTTGTAGCAAAGTGGTAAGCCCCTCTACCCTCAATCAACTATGCTGGGGGTTTATGTCATTGCTTGGATGGTGTAGGTCCAGGTATTAAAATGCTTTCTGATGAACCAAAAAAGAAAAAAAGAATGGAAAACTTATGTGATTTGTCCATAGGTTAGATGATATACATAAATTCTCAAAGACATTCTTACCAAATAGATCTTTGAAAACCATTACTCGAATCAATAACCTAATAAGATCTCCAATTTATTCAAGATTCTTTTAGTTCTTTTTGTTGTCTTTACATAATCACCTTGGTAATGGATACTAATTTAAGAGCATGTAAAGGAGGTACAAAATCGATGGCGTAATTTTAGTATAGGTTATTGATTAAATAATGCTATTTATCTCCAATTAGAAAATAATCCCAATGTTCCTTCTTGTTATGATCATATCGGACTCATGTTACCATAGTGCTATTTATCTCCAATTAGAGAACAATCCCAATGTTCCTTCTTCTTATGATCATATTGGACTCATGTTACCATAGGATTTTATGTTTGCCTATTATATTTAACTGCTCCAAAGCCAATCAAGTTATTAACTGATTCACTTGTTGTGAGATTTACCAAATTATTTTGATCATTTTTAGGTGATGGGAAGCAAGACAAAGATATTTATAATTTTGGAGTTTGTTACTGGGGGAGAACTTTTCGACAAAATTGTAAGTTGCTATACTCTTGTTGAAGCCTATTTGGTAGCTGATTGCTTCACCATCATGAGCTAAGTATATTCGATGAAGAAGATAACTGTTGGATTCCATGACTATGGCATACACTAATTCAAACAATGCTTACACAATAACTTTTCTGTTTATATTGAAACAAGTAGTGCAGCTCCATGTTAGTTATAGCCTGCCTTTAAGTAATGATTTTTGTTATGAAGGTAAACCATGGGCGGATGAGAGAGGATGAAGCCCGTAGATATTTCCAGCAACTTATTAATGCTGTTGATTATTGCCATAGCAGGGGTGTCTATCACAGAGATCTGAAGGTCCTTTTAGTTTTTTCTTTGAGGCTTATGACTATTGATCTGTATGTAGTATTCATTACATACTTGTCTAGGAGACTCGCACAAATTCATGTCATCTTCCTTCTAATCTGTCCTGTTTCTCTTACAGCCTGAAAATCTGTTGTTGGATGCTTCTGGAAACCTCAAAGTTTCTGATTTTGGATTGAGTGCACTGTCTCAACAAGTCAGGGTAATTGTAATAAATTGTTATCACCTTCCTTTTCTCTCCAAGTGGTTTTGTCATGTACAAAGGGGTACCCTTGTTGTTTCAACTTGACTACTCCCTAGGAGCTTCTTTCTTGGCTTCTGTGTGCTTATGTAGATGTTTATTTGGATTTTGGCAGGATGATGGCCTCCTTCACACTGCTTGTGGAACTCCAAATTATGTTGCTCCTGAGGTTTCGATGACTCTTTGAGTTACCAAAATAACCCTACCATGTGGATTACTGTCCTTAATAATCTTTCCTTTGACCTTAAATATTGTTGTGTATCAGGTTCTTAATGATAGAGGTTACGATGGAGCCACTGCGGACTTGTGGTCATGTGGAGTTATACTCTTTGTATTGCTTGCAGGATATTTGCCTTTCGATGATGCTAATGTAATCAACCTGTACAAAAAGGTGAGTGTTTTGTGGATTTTGCATCACCTCTTTCATTTTTTTTCTTGTCCTTTAGTTGTCCTTTCATTTTTTCCATTGGCAGATTTCAGTGGCTGAATTCACTTGTCCCCCCTGGCTATCATTTGGTGCCATGAAATTAATTGTTCGAATTTTAGATCCCAACCCTATGACTGTAAGTAGTTTCACTTATCTGAGATGATTTGATCAGCTTTGTTCATTGATTCTTCATCTCTTAGAAGAAAAGAAAGAAATAAAATGACTAGTCTTAAATAAATTTGGTTGACAATTCTACTTTTTGTAAGGTTAAAGAGTTAATATCTCCATACTATATACAATTTGATGTTAAAGATGTCAACTTGATTAAGCCTTAGTAGTCAGTACTTATCAGTGATCAGCAGCATCCTTGCAAAAAAAAGTATGTATTTTGAAATCTTAGGTTCAAGTGGCGACTTTTGTTGCTCATTGTGATGGATAATCCCAATAATGGAGTTGGGAAACTAGAGACCTTGGCCTCTGCAATGCTACACTGCATATTATGCCTAAGCATGTGGATGCAGCTTGATAGTTGGACTACCCAGATTTTGTGATTTAAGAAGAATTTGAATGTCACATTGTTTCTGCAGTAGATGATATTGGAGTGCCTAGATAAAAAATTAACTCGTTCATCTTTAATTCTTAATTGCATCCCATTTAGGTAGAATGATATGATTGTCGAGGCCTATATGTGTCCTTTACTTCTCTGATATGTTTGCTCTTCAAACAATTTCTTGGTCATTGAGAAGTAGCAATTAGTTGACTCTGATGATATAGACTTCCAGGAATTGATCAAAGTAAACTTTTTCAACAGAAACAGAAACTGAAAGCTTATGTTGTTTAAGCAATAATTAAGCATAATAGACATTCTTTTTACATGTATGAAGGCATCACATAATATGATGTCTTCTTGTTACCAGAAGAAGCTATTAAAGTTCTTACCTTACCTGCTTGCCTCATGTTGTGTGTGTACCACTTATTTGGCTACAACAAAAAAATGCATGTGATTAGACTTGTTGCTGAGTGTATACAAGTTTTTCCACCCAGCATTGGCCTTCCCAAACCATTATTGACTATAAGCATTTTGCATTGCTTAGTTGATGTTTTTCTCATAATATCAAGAAATATTATGCAATTTATAAGAATCAAATCAAAGAATTAAGTTTTTATCTTCAATTTTGAGTGATTTTGAATATATTCTTGTCAAATATTCCTCCCTCTACGACCCTATGTACAATATACTACACACAAGTTTAATGAAGACAGATATAAACCTTGTGGGTCTCTATATCTGTTTATGTAGGTCAGACCACAAATTTCTCTCATGTTACTTTCATGTTATTTTATTTTAACAGTTTTGATTGGCTTTTATTGCAGCGTATCACCATACCAGAAATCTTGGAAGATGAATGGTTTAAGAAAGATTATAAGCCCTCTGTCTTTGAGGAGGAAGAAAACACCAACTCAGATGATGTTGAAGCTGTTTTTAAGGACTCTGAAGTAAGTTTCAAATGAGTTTGCAACGAATTTTAAGAAGTTTTAAGTGAATCTATGTGGAGACACAATTTCTTGTACTTGGTGGGAGTCTCTTTTGATATGCATTACCAACTTAACAGGAGCACCATGTCACAGAGAAGAAGGAAGAACAGCCTACAGCTATGAATGCATTTGAGTTGATTTCTATGTCAAAAGGACTGAATCTTGGGAATTTGTTTGACGTGGAACAGGTTCACTTATTTAATGCTTCTTTTATATTAAAATTTCTTTTCTCGCTCAAGCGTGCATTGGATGGAAGATCAAAACATCTTCTGCATGCTTCTAGCTTTTTTGGAGTAATTGGACCAACTTACCACACCTATGTGGATGATCTTGTGATTCCATGTTGATAGTTGCATGCATGCTTTTCCTTAACCCCCAATCTTTCAAGTTTTCCGGATATGTCAACTTGCAAAGCTAATGAGAAAGAATTCACGAATATATTAAAAAATCATTTTACACAAAAAATCAAGGATCATTTGAATGTTTTAGGCACGAATAGCATTTGCTTTCCCATGAGCATTCAAATTTTTTATGATGGACATGTTACTGTTGGATTATAAAAGAATACTGAAACTCATGCTATCCCCTGATTTTGATTTGATGACTTAAGATCAACTACAGGGCTTTAAACGGGAAACGAGGTTCGCATCTAGATGTCCTGCCAATGAGATAGTTCACAAGATTGAAGAAGCTGTAAAGCCGCTTGGTTTTGATGTTCACAAGAAAAACTACAAGGTCACTAATACTTTCGGAGGATAATTGTTATTCTTATTTAGCTGAAGCAGGAGGGTTGGAACTGATCTTTACTTTTCACTTGTTTTTGTTAGATGAGGCTTGAAAACATGAAAGCAGGAAGAAAGGGAAACCTTAACATTGCCACTGAGGTCTGTGACTTCGAAAGAAATTTTATTGTCATGGTGGAGCCTGATAGTTTCTCTTTCTATTTATTTCCCTCTTTTCTTATATTTCTACAGATATTTCAAGTGGCCCCCTCTGTTCATATGGTTGAAGTGAGAAAAGCCAAAGGAGATACTTTGGAGTTCCATAAGGTATCCTTTCCTTTAGAATCTGGTTTCTCCTACTCTAATGAATATAAATCATATAAAAATGATACTTATACTCCTCTTCGGAAGCTTAGGGATGACTAGTTGGTTAGCTGGTGCAATATGACCTAAAGGTTGGCCGGTTGAACTTCAGGGATTTGGTGATCGTGTGAGTGAAATTTTAACTAGTAACACCTAGATTTAAAACACATATTTGATGATTGAGAAATATTCTTGCACAATACATTACCAGTCAAGATGCTGCTTAGTAAAACCTGGTTTGTGGATGTTGAGGAGATGATGTAAAAGAGAAGCGGTGAATTAGCTGGTAATTGTTGAAAAGAACCTAAGAACAATAGAACTTTAATGAGAGAGAAATAGTAGAAGTCTTCCGGTTTCAGCCAAATGACATATCTGCATCATGTAAGTACCACAAAGAAAATTTAAAAACATGGGTAGGCACTTGCGATGCAGACTGATGGTGGTTTTCAATGTGTTGATTGTCCTGTAAATTTTACGAATCAAGAACTTCCTGCATATGTCGAAAGACATCAGTAGCCGAAGAAATCAATGATTATGTCATTCCAATTTCTTACTAAAAAAAATCTGGACTAAATTGCATGAAAATCACTGTTTTAGCTTCTGCTTATGATTGTCTGCTGCCTAGAGATAATCATTAACAAGGGAACTATTTACCTGATTGCTTGATAATTGATTGTGGTGAATGGATGATATGGACTTGAATTGGGAGTGATATTATTACAGTGCAAGCGAATTTAGTGAGGCTCTCTAAGAATATTAAAAATCATGAGTGTTGCTGTTGGTGCAAGTTGGATTGCTTATTTTCTTCTTCCTTTGATGCAGTTCTACAAGAACCTGTCAGCTTGTCTTGAGGATGTTGTATGGAGAACTGAAGACGACATGCAAGAAGTGGAGGAGGAACATGTAGTGCCTGCCCGTGTGTGATTTACTAAATGAAATGCCAAATGTGTCATATTGTTGGATATCTTCATTCTTTACTCCTGTATGTACATTTAGACACATGAACATTGATTGATTTGTGTCAGCAGAAATAATGTTTGTTTGTACCAACTTCTTTGAACATCGTTCAATGCTGAGTCTCCTGGAAATCAGGTCCTATTTCCCATAAACAATGGGAAGGAGTGTTATGTCTTTTTCTGATTATTATATAAAAATATAAAAAATTATTATTTAAATTTTCTTTTATTATTTAAATTTCAAATTAATTTTTAATAATCAATCCAATATTAATTTTCAAATTTTATAAAAAATCATTATTATCATTTTTAAATGTAACTCTACATTTTTAATTGCATAGTAATTAGGTCTCAATTTTTTCATTCGATTTATTTTAATAATTTTTTATAATAAAAATTAATTTTTATAAATTAATTAATTTTTATTAATTAAAATCAATTAATTAATTATATTGGATTTACGAAAAACTCATTTAAGTGTTTAAAGAAAAGTTAGATTTAGATAAAGGAATTGATTACTTTCGAGTTTTCTTAATATTTTAAACTAAATTTGGATTTTTTGCTTTAAAATGTAAAAAACTAAAATTTAAAACAACTATGCAGAACACCGACCTTTAAAGCAGAAGAAAGGAAAAGAACTAAAATGGAAGTCAAATTGAGGAATGGTAGAGAGCGGAAGGAAGTTGGTGAGAAGAATACCGGAGAATCGAAGTAGTTGATCTCTCGTAGCCTTTCATTCTCTTCTCACAATTCACAGTACTTCCAAGTCTTCCATGCTCCGTTGTTATTGTTTGTTTATTCATTCTTGGGAGTAGCTGAATATCCCGCGCTAGATCATGGTACAAGCTTTGATCCTTTTCTGGGATTTTGATTTCGGGTTTAGTTCTAATGATTGATTGGTTTTCTGGTTGTTATAGAATTTCCTTGTAGGGGCTTTCAAGACACCATGTAGCATTTCAATCACTTTAGCTGATGGAAGAAGTCGCAAGCAGGTATTGTTTGGAATCAGCGTTTTCAATTTGTCCTCTTTAACCCATCATGCAAATTAAGTCTCATGAAACAAAGATCTTGTTGTTCATATTCTTTGTTGAGCTTTCTCTATATTTCACGTCTGCTTCCTTTGTTGCTAATCCATTTTATCGTTTTTAACCTCTGCTTCCTTTGTTGGCAATACATTTTAGCGTTATGAGGGAATTTATATTCCGGTTTTTGGGCGAGAGTTTAATCTTTACGCCTTGGTATTTGTTAAGGGTAGTTAACTAAACATTGACAGCACAATTTTTGTCTTGAGATCGGAACTTTTAAGTTCTTATGATGATGGCTTAGCTGAATTAAGCAATCTGCCTTTCAAGTGATTATTGCATCTGAAAACAAAATTTAAGTGAACTTTCTCAGTCCGTTTCTGTGTCTTTATGTAGGTTCCTCTGAAGAAGGAAAATGGCAAAACAGCGATGGTTCCCCTCTTCCAAAGTCAAGAAAATATTATCGGAGAGGTACTGTGTTATGTTCAGATCTGCACTTTAGATGCGAGTAAAGAACTAGTGGTACTTGTTAATGATACCTTTTTAAGTTCCTTTTTTCTAAATTCCAAGTGTGACTTAACTCTGTTGCATAATACTTAGGTTGTTATAGAACCAGTACAAGGGAAGAAGGTCGAACATAATGGCATCAAAATTGAGCTACTTGGTCAGATAGGTGAGTTGAGCTTACATTAGATCTTAGTCTAATGTGAAGATGATTGTGTATGTGCTACTATGCTTCCATTTATTTACTTTTAATTAAGACTACAGTTTAGATGCAAATGACAATATGTAAATTTTTAAGCTTTGGAAACGACTTATTTGAATACATCATTTTAGGAATTTTAGGATAAGCTACGATACTTTTAGAGCATTTAAGTTATTGTATAAACATGACTCATACTTCTGACAATCAGAAGAGAAGTGACATATGGCTGCAATTTTAAAATGTTTGTCATTTAAAATAACTAAGCAGAGGTTAATCCCTGTGAAATAGCACCGATGGATTTACGGAGAAAATACCATATTGATGCTTTTCTTTCGCAAAGTTAATAACAAGTTTGGTGAATATTTTGGCTCCTCAATGACACTACTTGTGTGACAGACTTCCAAACGTGTCTATGATATACTGGTAGTTAAAACTGTCACTTACCTTATTTGATTGACTTCATCTTTCTGCATTCGATCTTGTTGTTAATTATTGGTTGGCTTACTTAATTTTCTATTTAATAAAATGGGGAAAATACATAGGGTTAGTTTATTATTTGAACCAGGAACTTATTAGATCATGACATATCTCTTCCCTTTGTGCAGAACTGTACTTTGATCGAGGCAATTTGTATGATTTTACTTCTCTTGGTGAGTATATGGTATATTTATGCTTGCACTTCTGTTTAACAAAAACTTAATGACTTACTATGAAAGGTGTAGGTAATTTCTAATCTCAGTACTTCAATTTTAGTTTGTTATACAGAATTGACGTATTAATCTTTGCTAACGCAATTTGGCTTGCTTATTAGTCTCATATGACTTGACTTTCAGTAACTGAATATGTCTAAATTGGCTGAGCTCTACTTGTTCTTATGCAGTGCGTGAACTTGATGTCCCTGGCGATTTGTATGAAAGGAAAGCATATCCCTTTGAATTTTCCACTGTTGAAATGCCATATGAGTCTTACAATGGAGTCAATGTGAGGCTTAGGTAGGCAACTTTTTTTTTAATAATTTTGCGTGTATAGCTGTCTAAAAGGAGAGTGCATCACACTTTTCAGATAGTTTGATAACTCCTCCAATCCCACTTCGCCTGCTATTTGATCTCATTCTTAGCTTAGCATCTATATATAAAAGTTTTGCTCTGTTTCACTACTGTTATTAGATCTTTTTAAGCTGCACTAAAAACTTGGAACGTATAGTTACTTCATCTGTTTTAAACTATTATATCTCCTTGTGCTGTCCCTTAAAACATGTTTTATTTAACCTGCTTATATTGTCTAGAGTCCTGAATTGGAGTCTCAAGTTGTTTATTTGAAAAGTAAAAATGGCCACTTCTCAAGCTGGTTGCTACTTGCAGGTACGTGTTGAAAGTGACAGTCAGCAGAAACTTCATCAGCAATATTGTAGAATACCAAGATTTTGTGGTAATTCATTTTCGCTTCTACTTTATTTTGATATTACAGGCCATATTACAGTAGTTGCTGATACACAATTCTATTTTCTTCTCTTTCCTCCTTTCCCTTTTATTTCATTTTCTTGACTTCACCATAAGTTAATCCTATATACTTTTCATATCTAATCAATAGGTTATCAGCATAACTTTTTACATTCATTTCTTAGAACTATTCGTAGTGTTTCTACAGATTATCAGGATTAGATGAGTTGTACCTTTGTTTTGTGACCTTATTGTGGATTTGCTTTGTCATGTATGTGCATATGATTTGATAGGGTGCACAGTAACTTCAATCTCATTGCTTTGACTTTTATGTATCTGCCAGGTACAGAACTACACTCCGCTCCCGTCAATCAATAACAGCATTAAGGTGCGGAAAATATATTCTTACAATCATTTTAATGGAAAATTAGTTTGTTGGTTCAGTTATAGTTGGCATTAGTTATTAGGTTGTCCTCCTAGCTTCTTAGGCAAAATTGACCAATATTTTCCATTTGTTACAAAAATGGTGCTATTGTTTTGGATGAGAAATGAACTCTATGAGAGAAAAAAAGGTGGAAGATAACAATTAACTGTTCAATAGCAGTTACAATTTCAACATTCTTCCACCATTAATGATCTGTATTTACAAGTATGATAGGCAACCAATGCAGTAATGAAGTCTGGAAATAAATTAATTAAAATTCATATCATTTTCATTATTAGTTCAATGTCTTGTGCTGTATCAATGCATGATCCAAGATGAGTTAATTTTAACTTAGTTTCTGAAAAGTTGGTTATTTCTGTGCTTCATGATGCCCTTTGCAGATAGTTTCTAAAAAGTTGGTTATTTCTTTACCTCATGGTGCCCTTTGCAGATAGTTTCTAAAAAGTTGGCTATTTCTTTACTTCATGATACCCTTTGCAGATGGAAGTTGGAATTGAAGATTGTCTTCACATTGAATTTGAATATAGCAAAAGCAAGTAAGTTATAGACAACCTGTCAAGCTTACCTAATATAAGTTGCAAAAGGCATTGTTTCCCCTTATTGGTTATTTTAATTCAGGTATCATCTGAAGGACGTCATTATTGGCAAAATATATTTTCTTCTGGTGAGAATCAAGATTAAAAACATGGAGCTCGAGATTAGACGCCGTGAGTCAACAGGATCAGGGCCTAATACATATGTTGAGACAGAGACACTGGCAAAATTTGAGTTGATGGATGGGGCTCCTGTTAGAGGTATGTCGTCTCGTACTGTATATAAATGTGCTTAGTGTCTTTAAATAGTGAAAAGGATTACTTTCCAAAATTGCAAGTCTCTCGCTGAAACATGGTATGGGAAAGTAACATGTCAGAGGATCCAATGTCCTAGGATATAGACATGAAAACCAAGCCTTGTTTGCTTGTCTATATACATAACAGCCACGAAATAAAGAAACAAGGGACGCATGCATGTGTCATCAGCTAAAAGAACTTACAATTTCCATGTCAGAAGCAAGGACTTCTATACGAGGGCCGAGGTTTAGGATGTAATGAGAATAATAGCTTGAATCCTTAAAAGTTAATTCATGCTTCAAAACTTAGATCTCCTGCTTTTGCCGTGTCTATCTAGGAATATCAATATGGTTTGTGTCACATTTACTTGCATGAAGTCTTTTTCTCGGTTACGATATGCTTCAAGGTTAACGAAGATAATACATTATTTATTCCATACAGGAGAATCGATACCCATCAGACTGTTTTTAAGTCCATATGAGTTGACACCAACATATCGCAACATCAATAACAAGTTCAGTGTAAAATATTACTTGAATCTTGTCCTAGTTGATGAGGAGGACCGACGGTACTTCAAGCAGCAAGAATTCACGGTTTATCGGCTACTTGAAACATCATAGGTGCAATTCCATGTCAGGAATCAACTGTTTTCACATGGTAGAAATGAACTGGGTGTTTGTGGTGGGGTTTTGAGGATGTTTGCTTATTTCACATGTTTCAAGGACTAGGGTGGGGGCTGTTTCATCTGTGCAGTGAATGGAAGTTCTTGATAGTGAAGCAAATGTTAGACATTTTTTCGTTTTTAGGGACAATTTTGTCCATGTCTCATAAAGTTGAACTAACATTAATTGCAATTTTGGTTTTAAATAAACTACCGGTTAAGTTACGTCATTTGATCCAGATAAAGATAATAAAGTAGTCCAATAAATGATCTAGATTAATGGGTTGAAGCTCGAATAGAAAATGGGTCCCAATCAGTGTGGATCGAGTCTATATCAGTTTTGTGATGGGGAAGTCCAATATGAAAGCTATATAAAGGTTAAGGTCTCCTGCAGTTACTCAAGAGAACGTTCACGAGCATAAGGATTCTTGACCCGTTAGAGAAGCTCGGAACTTGAGAAAACTGTAGAAAGGCCTAGTCCATGAGTTGGTGATCACTTTCC
>JANSVA010000008.1:6206835-6223778 GCA_025504915.1 Erythroxylum reticulatum | reverse complement strand
TAAGAAGAAGTAGAAGTCAACCTAAGAAGAAGCGGAAGGTCAACATAAGAAGAAGTAGAAGTCAACCTAAAAAGAAGTGAAAAGTCAACATAAGAAGAAGTAGAAGTCAACCTAAAAAGAAGAGGAAGGTCAACATAAGAAGAAGTAGAAGTCGACCTAAGAAGAAGTGGAAGGTCAACATAAGAAGAAGTAAAAATCAACCTAAGAAGAAGTGGAAGGTCAACATAAGAAGAAGTAGAAGTCAACCTAAAAGAATCGATTTCACTTTTGAACTTTTTCCCTTATAAGGGCCCTGACTTTCAGCTCAAAAGTTCACAATTTTCATACTATATACTATTGGAAAGATAAAAGAAAGATCGATAACTTTCATGAAGGCCGTATTGACGAATTTATCTAGATTGGTACAGAAATTTCACAGAAGCTTCAGATCGAGTTATTGCTACTTCAACTCCAACATCACCTAATCACTAATATTCTTTCAAAAACTAATTTAACACTATAACTAAATTTATTTCCTCCCAACCACCTAGTACTTATGAATATACACTTAAATGTCATTTTCCATGCAGATGACAGTAACTTGTCAACTTTCTTTTATAAATCTCCAACTTTAAAGGATTTATTTATTACTTACCTGTTAAAAACTCCAAAATATTCAAGCCCTAAATTCCCTACAATTTACGTATTTTACTGTATTCAATGACCAACTTCTGGTTTTCTTAGGGTAGAAGACACAATTAGCAAAATGAGTTTGGTCTAGGAAAGAAAAAATAGAGAAATCTCTTAGAAGAGGTTTGATGGAAAACTTCGTGTATGGAAAGAAATTTTTTTTTTTGAAGATGACATAAAGAATGAACTTAGACATATAACTTAATTTCTCAACTCTCAAAGAACAGTAACCTACTTCTAGTAAAAGTACCAAGCCTAAATGACATTTGTCACTTTCCTCGTATCTAAGCTCTAACTTAGTTTCTTTTGAAACTAACTTCTTTAACTCTCATTTTTACAATCCAACCATCTCTAAAACTTCATTTGATGTGTATAATTTTACGAAATTCATGCCTAAAATCACCAAAATTCACAATTGCAATATTCTTACTAACCAATAGAATTTTCCATATAAATAAATTCAAAATTCTTAAAACACCCAAAAGTCACAACTCAATCTAATTATACCCGGAATTATTCATGAATACATGTATAATTATTTTCATGTGCTACAACTTCACTATTCATATATATGTGTATTAACATAATATGCATAAACATAGAAAAGCATTTCTAACTCTCATTAATCACTCACATAAAACCGTTTTAACCTTCCCACAAGAATAGGATGTTACATTAAATATCTTGAAGCTCGATTCCTTAATTTACTACACATCTCTCCTTCTTCTCCTACCACTTCTCTACCTTTGGTACATTTTTTCCAGCCACCTGGTACTTCCCATACTGTATCAACTGTTTCTACTACCCCTGACCCACCCCCTCCTTCGTTCACTACTTCCTGACTGCACCACCCAGCACTCCGCCACCCTTATCATCCTCTCATCCCTTGATTATTCATAATCAGATTTGCAGTTCATGTTTTGCACTTTAACCAGCGGCATTCTTTTGGAGCTATTAAGTGCATATTTTGCAAACTGCAATATGTTCTTTTTTTCCTTCAACAGATTATTTGTTCCTGATATTTCATGTTTATCATATTTAACGAATATCTATTTATTCAATAAATGAGACTGTTTATTAAATAGATGGATGCTAATGGAACATGTTTGACGTGAACTGCATTTTCTTTTCCAAGGCATCACACAGAGCATACTTTGTCGCCGCCTGTGACAAATCTTTAACTGATATACTGAGAATAGATTCATAGAACCAAATCTCCATAACTAAATATCAAAGATCCCTGGAAATGTTTAGATAGTGGGCATTCGGCAACAGTACAACTCTCCACCTATGATTCATTTAAAAGGTCTGTCATCGGTTTAAGGATATTTTATTAAACAGTTCCTTTTGGAAAGCTTCAATGACGAGTTGCAAGACCTCCCAATGCAGGAATCGACACAAAATTCCGAAATCAATGTAGCAACTTAAGGAACTCTTCGAACTAAAAAGTTCCTTCTATGTCATGATCACAGAGTACCAAACTACCAATGACAGGATCCGTTAACCTTGGAAAGACACTTCCTTGTGGCTCAAATTGGTGGGGTTTACAGCCCCACTGTTTTAGCCAGGAAGTTTGTCGATTGCTTGGTGTAACAGTGAATCCTTTTAAAAATTTATGCATCTGTTTCCTATCAACTCACTGGAAAGTACGACGAAAGAGAAGAGTTCAGGGTCTGATCATACACTAACTGGAACATTAGTATCTTTCTTCCCACTGCAAGTACATTTTTATAGAAACGAGTTTGAACAGAAGAAAACTTAAAAAAGTGAACGCATGTCAGCTACAGACAAAACTATTAGAATACATTAGTACAGCTACGTGAAATAGATAAAGTTTACTTAACAAAGACAAACAGAAAAAGTGGGAGGGTGCTACCTTTTGCGTGGTTTATAAAGAACAACCGTCACATATTTGGATTGGAACCTATGAGTCATTCCCAAAGCAATTAGAGACTGAGATACGCATCGTTTCTCAATAAAAAGGTGGTTAAGTACAACATGCTGCTGTTTCGCAGAAGAAGCTTCATCTGTATTATCCATATCAAGCAAAGTTAGATGCAGCTGTGGTGGAACTACTACAGGCTCCTTCGCAAAATCTTCCTCAACTGGAAGAGTCTGACTGTAGGTGTTGTCTGGAGATGGCGGAGCCTCAAACTGTGTTACGCTATCCAGATTTTCTGGCACGTAGTCCTACATGAAAAATCAAAACTCCTTCAGAAACTAGGATGTTTATGGCCAAAACAGTAGGCGTTGAATATTTCCAGCACTTATCTATTAAAGAATTGGTTGCACATGCATCCATGTTGCCAGCTCTTTTGTCATAAAAGTGATTATAAATTCTTAAGCAATAGTAGCTGTAAAGAATAAAGATGCAGCTAATCAAGCAAGAGCTTTATGACAGTTGAATTCTGGAGAAGTACCACCTACACAAATGTAGAAAGTCTAAATTTTACAACAAACCAAAGCTGTCAAATGAAGTAAGAATGTTTAACTAAAAGTTTCGTTCTGCACTATTTAAACTCCCAAAATGCAGTAGAGACTATGCAACCCCTCTGCCAGTGAAGGTGAAAATCTAGGTGTGTTTCCCGTGTTATTGCATATGTTGAATATGGTCTGTCTTCAATATCTTTCCTATCTACCTTATGATATCTCAGAAGGAAGAACAAGCACACTCAAGAACCATACTGAAAGGATACAAGCTCATAGTTAAGGGGCCTCAAATGCCGGCCAAAGAACGATGCTTACATTAACGTCAAGAAGATTACAGAAACGACCCACTTCATCGGCCACATAAGGAAGATCTGGAATATATCTCCACTCTCCGTCCACAATGAACTTGTAATGGTATACACCTTCTGGGAGGACTAAAAGAATAGAATGATCTATACCAGATCTTTGTAATTGCTTCCTGCAACCACAGACAGTATCCCCAATCATTACAAGCTGATTGATAGTCATAAGTCTCCACTATATTCACAAGGAATTAATTAGTTAAAAGTTGCCTTGATGCCCAGTTGTCCCAAGATCCCTCCACATACACATCAGAACCACCATAATTCCAGGTAATAATGATAGGGATTCCTTGTTCAGTGGTACAATCAACCATTCCGTGAGACTCATTTCCCCAAATTTGATTAAGGTGAGTGGGGCCATCAGTCCTTTGTAAAGGAGCGACAGGAACCTGCAAACGCACAGATGAAATACAGCAAATCAGGTATAAGGCAAATTACCCAGGGAGATGTAGACAAGATCCTTAAGTCATAATCATGTGAATAAAATTCAGTTCAGGGAGATGTAGTCAAGCACTTTGAACCTATTGAAACTTTCCAACTCTTTGAATTTGCATGAATAGATAAATTGACAAACACCAGAGTCGGGTTGGATAGAAATCCAATGTGGAAAAATGAGTCCAAGAATTCCAACACATCTCACAATAATTTTCATGTTATCTAGTAGCTCCCACATTGCCAACCCTAGAAGGCCAAACATCACTTTCCAACAGTCATTTCTCCTCATATGTTTTCATCTAATATAAAGGATCATAGCATCTCAAAATCAAACAATGTATAAGCTCATCTCCTCAATAATTTTACAAAGATTAGAACATAATTATCCCTCTCTAGCTACATAGAACCCATCAACCAAGCCAGTTAACCCTACCACTTGCAAGCTTCAAGTCAATTCTTAGAAATAAAAGCACAAAGCCCAGATAGTCATCATCATTTGCGAAATAATAGCTAAATGCCCTTAATTGGTACGTATATTCCAAGTTGGAAAGCATCAATAAGGAAAATAAGCATAAGAGTGAATTATGAACGCATACTTGTAAAATTAAGTCAACACTTTAATCGGAGTTTGCCACATGTACAATTCTATATGGAGTGCTGAATGAATGCCCTTGAATAATGTTTTTAAGTAAGAGTGGTGAGAAGCAATTAGAATGGGAATCAAGGTAGAAAAGTTAGGCATGAGATCAAGGTGATTGTCATCTTTGTAGAAGTTATCGCAGCAGTTTGCTTGAAAATGCATTCAAAGACCTAGCTGGTTTTCAAGTCAAATATAAGCATGACACAAGCACTTAATAATACTAAGATTAAACAGTACTTGAATCTGCTATTAATAGTCAGATGAAAGGAATGAATCAGAAGTCAAAAGTATGGCATGAGATGAAAATAGAATGTGAAAACGCAAAACACTTGATTTAAACGAGACGGATAATACTTTCAACAATACAAGAGAACATTTTAACCAGGCAACCAATTCATAAATTCATTCAACCAAAGAAACAGCATGCCTGCTGCAAAGATTTCACATTATTGTTTGCTTAATCATGGACTTATCTCCTAATTTTCTTTTCCAACTCTTTCAACAGCAATCCAGTAGAGTTAACATAGTCAGCAACATGCCAATAAGTACTCAAATCCTTTTGTTATTAACCCATGTACAAGAAACAAAATGGCTAATTTATCAACACCAGGGAAAACAGAAAAAGAAACAAACAATTCAAGCTCCTAATTCCTAAACAAAGTGGTGACGCCCCTAATCTCAGATATCGAAACAAGCACCAAAAATCAACAGAACTTGATCCAATTACAGTTCAAAAACAATGAATTGAATACTAGCTTAACTTGTTGATACCAAACCAATTAATTAATCACCAAAAAGAAAAAGATATTAACCTGAGGAGCGAACAAGAGAGGGGAATTAGAAGGAGCAGGGCTATGTGGAGGACTAACACTGGCAGACATGGACTCTAAAGACGCTACACTCCGACCACCGTTGTTCAAGATGCCAACTTGCTGGGATTCATCTCTGAATCCATCTTCTTCTCTCCCATTCGCATTTCCCATCCCTTTTCCTTCCTAAGACCAATAGCCTTTGGCAAAACACGCTTCAAAACTGAAACTTCCAAGTCTTCAACTTCTTTCAATCAACGTAAGTCTCTTCTCTCTCTCTCCTATAAATATACAAACACACACATACGTAGACAGATCTAAGCCAAAGCCAAGGTACATGAAATGAAAGGCTGTATATTTACGATTTCATAATCTTCTTCTACGTTGAATACGAAAAGAAAATGATGATGATTGCAGGTACAGAACATTGGATAAGAAGAAAAGACGTGTGTTGTGATTGTTAGATGTTGACCTCCCTTCTGCTTCCGCTTCTTCTTATTCTTTTCTTCTTCTTTTTTTACCGCTGCTTGCCTTTTTATATTACTACTGGATTGGATTAGACGAGGAGGAGTGAATAAGGTGGGCCCATCTAAAAGTGGGTCCCTTTTAGAACAGATGAAAATCAGGAAAGCAGGTTAGAATTGAGTTACGTAATCGGTATCAGAGCCATCAAGTTTAATCTAAGTTTGTCCTATGTCGCAAGTTCGAATTCCAAAAAATTAATTTTGAGAGAAGAAACACAGAAAAGGTAGTTTTAAAGAGGGAGCTTCATTCGGCATACAGTAAATCAGCTATTTATTTAGTGAAAAGCTTTTTTAATGGTTGTTAATATATAAACAGCTAAAAAAGAAAATGCTTTTATATAGGATCGTTTTTGTTAATAAACTAAAAAATTTACTCGTAAAAGTCAAATTTACCCTTTATATAATTATATGTTAGAAATAAAATATTACCTTTAAATGAAAATAAAAATAGAAAGAGTTGTATAAATTTTTTATAAATGATGAAACGGGACAAATAAACATGACTTCTTTAAAATCTAAATTCTTATAAAATTATTCAATAAAATACTAAAATATATAATATTTATACCCTTATAATTTTTTTTGAAGTCATATTTTCATAAGTCATTTAACACATAAACAACTAATTTTACCAAATATCTCTATCAAACAGTCAATGTAATCCGTTGGTCAAATTAGCTAATAGAATCAGCTAACAGCTAATCATTCAGCTGATGGTCAAATTGGGTCGAAAATGAGCTCCTAGTGAAAGAAGGCATATTTAAGATTTAGTTTCACCTCTCCTTATAAAACCTTGTGGGAGCTCAGTTATAAATTAATTAATATATTTAAAAAAGTCTAAATTTTTAGTATTTTTGTAATTTTAAAGAATTAATCAATTAATTTTAAGTTTTAAATATTAAAATATTAAATTAAAAATCTTGAAAATTTTATATTTTTTATTATTAACAAATCCATCTTTTTCATATAAGATCGTGCAAATGGGATTTGATAAATCAGAATAATAAGTAATTTATGGAAGTCATCTTTTCGCTTCTTAGCATGATTACTGAAATTGATGCGATCTTCTGACGTGGATTGCTGGAAAATAAATGTCGTATACTGCAGGGGTCCATCTACCACGTGACCATGAGTGTGACTTTGCTAATTCAAACAACATGCTGACAAGGAAGATTGGAATGAGATATTCCACGTAGGTCCAAAATTCAACGTTATGGTAATTAGAAACGACAAAAAAATCTTGATTCAACTCAAAACGTGTCAAATTATATCGGACCTAAGGAGACCCAGAGCCGACCCGGTTCAACCTGTTGGTTATGTTGATTTATGGTCTTATTGCTAACAAGCTGCTTGGGAAACTTTGGCATGATTCAATTAGAAACTGTCCTACTTTTTTATAATTCTTATCCTCTTCAACCCCCCACCCTACTCCACTACAATCATCAGGCTATTGATACATAATAATCCAACTACAGTTTTTCATTACATAAAAGGTAAGAGTGGTCTAACCATGGAAAATTTACCCGTTTCATACAACTTCCAAGACAAAATAGACGCCCGACTTGGGTGGAAATCGGGCAAGTCACAATGAAGCAGATCTAGGTCCACAAGCGTTAGAAATTTATATGTTGCGACATGGAGGATGAGAATCTAGAAATCCACTAAACATGCAATCTTCTGGTCCTTGCAGAATCAACAAAATCTGATCAATGGACAACGGGCTTGAGAGGATGAGCTCTTAAATTTGACAAGTCAAGTTGAGAATCAAGCTCTTCATCAAGTTCACCAACTACACTTCTGCAAAGAATTCAAGAGCAGAAGCCTTTGTAACAAAGGAACTAGCATAATTTTTCCCATAGTGGTATAGATAACATTGTAATGTAAAGGTAAAAGTAATGTTGGTGGCGGAATTTACATGTTGTCACCTCGTATTATGTACAAACCCAGAACAAGTTGTCTAACACCTTCCTGCACGGTAGTGAACAAGCTGTTTTTAGCACGAATTTTCATGTTGCCTAGCTACACACACATAATGACACTTAGGTAAAGTATAGCCACGTAAATAGAATCCAATTTCTACAATAGCAGACTTCCCTTTTTATGATAAATTTAGGTGTCAAGATGGTAAAAAAAAATGAAAATGAAATATGAAGCTTGATGGCCACGGATACAAACCTTGGTGGAGTAAACACGTTCATGGGATTCATCAAGAATAACATTTGTGGCCTGGTCAAAACCCTTCAAAACCCCCTGTATTGAAATGAAAAACATTGAAATCAAAGCAAAAATGTGGACTTTCACAATAAAAGATATCATGAAATGAATAGCACAACATACCACTATATTGCGGCCATCATTTGTGATAACCGAAATTGTCTCTGTGCAAAAGGAAGTAGTTTGAAACATGACTAAATTAAAAAAATGAAGGCCAGTACAAATTCACCAAAATAACTTGAATGCAATGAAACATCCGAGTATTTATCAACCCTTCCTTTCATCATAATTCAGCAAATCATTAAAGGCTGTTTCAGAAAGTTCCAAATGCTTGCTAAACAAGCCAAGACATACACTTCACTCTGCAAGCTTGTATTGTTAGGTAACTTCTCAATGGAATCAGTTAGGTAACTTCTCAATGGAATCAATTTTATACACATATGTAGCATCTTTCCAGAATTCTATGGATCTTTTCTGTTGAAAATTTATTCTAATAACAACCTTTAGTTCAGAATTTAAACCGCAATTAGAAATTCTTCAAGTTCATAACATGGTGAAAAATTCGGAAAAAACTTCCAACAAAACACGAAGTAACATTAACTTACAAGAGAGTAATAAATTAAAACAAAATGCTCAAAAGCAAACTTACGATCAACGAGAGACTCAAGTCCAGGTCCTCCAGACATTACTTCCCGATTAAATACAAAAGAAAATTCAAACCCTACAACGATCAGATATAGCTGCAATTGAACGAGAACGAAACCCTAAAAACAAAAATGCTTCCAAATGAAATGAAATAGAATCAACACACAGAAAAGGTAGAATGGAGGGGTTCAGAAGCCTAACCTGAGAAGAGAAGAGCAAGGAAGAAAAGTAACCGTCGTGGAGGTATCGCCGATTATAGAACTGAAATTAAACCCCGAAACACTTACTACTGTTGGACGCAGAAAGGAAAGCGATCAAGTGATGGGCTTCTCTATCTAAGTTTGAGCCCAATGGTTGAACAAGTAATAGGCTTGCCAACCCAATCAAAGTCCAAACTATGGTGTTATCCTGAATCTGACTAATTGGCAAAGTTAATCACTTAATATTAGTTTCTATTGATTTCAAAATGACATTGTATTTTAATTAAGAATTTCTTTTTTTTTTTAAACAGAGAAACCCGTAGTTGCTATCTTTTATATGCGCATTAGGCAAATCTCCGGATTGACACAATAACTTACAAGTCACGTCAATCGAGTATTTCGCACTAGGCAAGCTTTGAACGATAAAATCAATCAAGAGAGTGTAGGTAGGAGAATTCGAATATAAGACCTTTTGACTGCATGCCTCCTACTCCACCAACTTGACCATTCTTAGGGGGCTAAAAAGTTCAATATTACATTATATCAAAATTATATAAAAATAATAATTTTAAAATCAAATTAAAACATTGTTTTTGCAAACATAACTAATAGATGAATATCAACATAACATTTAGTAAATACACCACATCAATAAAAAAACATTTTAATTTAATTTATATAATATTTTTAAATTAGTTATTAAATTATAAACTTTAAATAGTTCGACATTAAATTAAAAAAATCTTAAAAGATTATAGCTAAACAAGAAAATATTGAAACAATGTTGTACATTTCCTAGTACTGTATTACTACCTTGAAGAAGATGCATCACAAAAGGATGGAACAAGATTTATCACTATATCATATTCTATCTACTTATATTTGCTTCACCAAATGGGTTGCAAATGTCAAACTTGCAGTTATCACATAATTGATTTGTTTTGATAGAGGAGGATGCTCCTTGTCCTAGTCTCTTAATGGGGGCTACCATTACAAGTGACAACACTTGAAAACTCCCCTCTAAAGGAAGGATAAGTTTCAATAACATTATAAAATCCCTTCTGCTCATCAACTTCCAATACTTCGTCCACACTCTGCAAATAGTCACCGTAAGGTTCTATGCAATTAGCTTCATACTTAAATTGAAGCAGGCATTAGTAGTGGTTCACTCACAGGGAAGTGCCAAGAATGGCTTGAAAGTCATTAACAACCCAAGGAACATGAGCAAGTTTAATATGAAAAACACCAACTGATCACCTGCATTTCAGTAAGCCCATATCAAATTGCTATAATGTCCAGGGAAAGAACAAAACAGTTTAAAATAAAGTATATCTGGAATGGGATGTGATCTGTACCCAAGTAGAGCAAAAATGTGAGAAAAAAAGACCATTTCTTCCACAAGTAACTTCATAGAAATATATCCGATTGTATGAAGTTGCACACAGGGAGAACATCTGTGAACAGAACTCATCTATACGTTGAAGACAATGCTAACACTAACAGAATGCAACTGATAAGATAAAAAGGCTTCTAGGGAGTTACAAACTAATGGCCCTGTAGACTTCTACTTAATGGCATTATAAAGAGCTTAACATAATTGAAATTCAACAGGCACTTATATATGAAAGATCAAGAGGACTCCAGATGAAAATTAATCCGGATTTCTAAAATTCTTTTGACAAGAGAAGGTTAAGTGTTTCCATTCATGAACTATAAGAGTAAAATAAATGATTCACCTGGGAGGAAAGCAGCAACTTGTCGCTTTTGTGCCCATGAAAAACTGCAGACTCACAATGATCATATAATTAATCGGCAAGAACAGATATGTGCACGCAACTCACACACACAAATAGGCACAAAAACATGTATATGTTCACTCTATGATGCGTAGAGAAGGAAAGAAATGATGTTTCATGACTGTGTAGTATGATGGCGTGTTTGGTACAGACCCAGACAAAGAACTAAGTACTGAGATATTCCTGCATGTATGCCCAACAAAGTTTGTGTTCACGAACTAAAACATTTTGTTTTATCTTCATTAACCCTCAAAATCTTAGCAACTAGTATCTCTTTCAGGATTCTTGTAACTTCACTCAGAAATATGCAAAAGGAGAACATAAGCATGTAAGAAATTGTTCAGGACGGTAAATAGACAGCACACATAATCAAACATCGTATGCAAAATAAAGGATACTCATTTGAAGGTTCTGACTTACATGGCACCACCACCTGCAGGACCAAATGCCTTGAAAACTGACATTGCAGTCGTAGAAAGGCCATTGGCAGCCGCTCTCTGACTTTGAGGCTAAATTATAGCATCATGTATGACAAATATCCAGCATCCACAAAAATCATGATTAATACAGTAGCAGAAACGTGAAATAAGCGCCAAAAAACAAGGTGTTCATAACTCACCACAGCATTGTTTTGCAATATGAATAACCCGGTTACAAGAGATACCTGCGTGCCATCAACAAGTTAATTGTTGAGATTAGGCATGGCTAGTCCAAGTGGCTTGGAGCTTTGGATTTAAATTTATCTCCATGTCTCAAAGGTTATAAGGGAGAAGGGATGGCATAAGCTTGGAAATCATAGCTAAACAATGTCTTTAAACTTGTGTTCCTTGGTTTTATCCCAAAAAATTCAAGTAAAACGATTATTTGCAGAACTCTTGCAGGAAAAAGGTACTCACCATTAGTGTATTCCTTAAGAGGGATGCAAAATTAATGGCTATATGTAGCATCACTCCAGACAGCATGGCTATATAAGGGTAAGCTGAGAGTACGGGAATTGATATTGCCTGAACAAGACTCAGATAGGAAAAATAAATAGTGATCTGAAGTTACCCATGGTGTCCGTGTTACAGATTAAAAAAATTAGAAGATTTAATATAAGTAGATAGAAAGGAAAAGCTGAGGATTACTGCTGAAAGGCGTGTCACCATAAGAGGCCCAGCCATCTTCTCAATTGGTGGATATAAGAAAAGCTGGAACATCAAAAGGCCAAATCCTGAAAATACAAAGCAATACTGTAAGTTGATATCTTACGAGCAGTGCCTTGAAGTGAGCTGTGAATTTGATTATTTCATCTCCGATGTTCAACATGTACTAACATCTGAAGAATGAGGTCCTCTGCCAGGTGCCAACAGGACATTTGATAGAGATCCAAGGTTAGTATATTCCATGTTACATCAACTGCAACTACTTATGACAGTAGCTGGAATTGCAATTCACAGTTGCTACAATTGCACTAGTTCGAAAGATCACTTAAAAAGCACATCTCATTCTTCATTGGCAGAAAGAAGATCTAATAACTTCCGTCCTCATTCATCTATTTTAACCTCTGGACGGATAGTAGTTGTCATCTTTATACTCGCGTCATTCTCTAACTATAAGAGTTCAAAATTAAGTACATATTACCAGATATTCTGAGAATTGGTTGCATTAAGAATGAGGAAATTTTTCTTAAAGTGTCAAATTGTTCACAATTAAACATATTAACAATCAAAATAAAATCCACGGCAGTCATACCAGAAATTGCTAAAACTTCTCCAACATCTTGCGATGAGAAGCTCAACCCTCCAACTCTTTTATCACTTACTGCCCAAAGTGAGAATATCTGCAAGAAATTGATAAATGTCAAATATCACAGCTGGTAAATGAGAGAACATTTTTGAAACCTGCGAAGCTTTAGAAGCTAAGTTCACCATCAACAGTTTTCTAAATCAGAATAATGACAAGACTAAATAATTCTTAATGGGGGGCAAATTTACTTACTTCAGAGTAGGCTATCTCTTGAAGAGAGAAAATACAATATACAATGATGGTAGACATCAAAGGCCAGTTTGTCCATAAATTTGATTTAGGAGATATTTTTGTTTCCTTGGATTCTGCTATCTGTTCCTTCATACCAGATTCTTCTGCAGAAGCCTCCAGAATTTCACTTGAATCACATCTTTCATTCACACTTTTGTCATGCATGTGCAGTGTCTCCTACATAAATGCATGGGTTGTTGTAAGGAACAGAAAATATTCTAAATTAATGCAACGGTTAGTCATATATGGGTGATAATCCAAACAGAACCGGGGTGTATTAAGAGAAATGTATTGTATTTGGACATGAAAATATCATGTTTTCTCTACAAGTGGCTATGGTTTGCGAAGTATACATAGGTTATCTCAGAAGTGATTTCGTAATACACAAGTTCAAGGGCTGCTATCTGGAATGTAAAAACCATTAGATCTTAGTTCAATAACAGAGAAATATCAGCTAGCCAATGGAACTTACTGGAAGCCACCAGCAAGCTATGAAAACTCCTAGAGAATAAACTGATATTACAAGGCAGGGCAAGAAGTAGGGAAACCTGCAAAATTATACATCTTGGCATCTTTAGACATTAGCAGAGTAACAAATGTGTCCAAACGTTGCTCAAATGAAAAATGGAAGTGCCAAAATAGAGGTGGATGGATAGTTTAGTGTGAAACAAGAATTTGAAGAAGATATAACAATACCTTCCAAAAATTGAGCTTTCAGAAAATACACTCGGGTACTTATCAGCTGGCTAATGTTGTTGGTACATGCATATAACGAAAAGGCTCAACAAGTCATATGGAACTGGAACTTGCCATATAAAATTAAAAAATAAATCAAAGAACAGGTTAAGAGACAAAAGGACGTTTTCTAAAGCATAGTGTAGTGATGAAATACACAACATTGTTCATCAATTTTGGTGGATAAGAAATTTCCATTTCAAACCCATGCATGTTAAACTGCAACACAACGTATTTACACAATTTACATCTTAGTAGCAATAATACAACTATCCAATTAAGGCAACAGGTTCATCAGCTTCTCAATTTAGTGGATAGTATTTAAGCACATGTTACAATTCAAACCTAACTTGTTCAGAAGCCATACAAATTTAATAAACTAGGATGAGTTTGCATGTTTAATTTTTGCCCAAGTAAATTGAATGTCTAACCTTGCAGCAACAAGTTGCTTGCTTTAATGGTGTAAAGATGACAAATAATAAAATAACTTGAATCATGGAAACTTGTAAAATAATGAAGTCAACCATGTAACTTGCAGCTTGCAATTGTAAACGATAGCAAGAGTCCTGTAATGGTTACATTGTAAGAACGATAACTATCAACAACACAATTGTATTTGCATGAACTTTAGCTGCACCTGAGCAAAATAACCTCCTATGGCAGGACCAATGATAAGTCCTATGCCTCGTGATGTACTAACCTGAAAATTGACAATACACTATAAAAATTTGCCCTAAATGATTTCAGAAACTATTACATATTATAAAGCAATCATCTTACGACAGATAATGACAACGCTTGATACTCTTCTCTGCAGACTTCAGTAGCATATGCCTTGGGCACAGACAAACAAAGGAAAGATTACAAGAGAGCAAAGATGTTATGGGACTAAAAAGCAAATAGAAACCAGTTTGTATTAAGCTTCCGCAACAAATGTATTATATGCTTGGTTGAAACATGCATGCAGTAAATGCAAACTACATACCCTGACAGTTGCAATTAGACTATTCAAACTGCCAAGAATAAATCTTATGGAAAGTGCCATCCAGAAGCTTGTACTGAGACCAAAAAGAGCGTTGAAGACAACCCTGAGACCAAATTATTTATCACACAACCAGTTCGTTAGAATAATTTTTGAAATGGCATAGTTTCATTTCTTAAATGAAAGAAGTCTGAAAAATAGTGTGCTGAGATGTCTCACACAGAAGCTGTCCCTAACAGTATAACAGGTTTTCGACCATGTCGATCAGCCAACCACCCCCAGAAAACTGATGTTAGTGCTCTTCCAATCATATATGAAGATCCTAAGCGAGAACAAAAGTTTCAACATTCAATCAGCATTCTTCTACTGATGACTAATCATGCTGAAAGAACAGGTGAGGCATGGAAAATCAAAATTATTACCTACAAAACCTGCAAAAAAGCCAATGTCTTCTTCTGTCTTAGCAATATGGAAGTCCCTTATCTGCCCAAAGTATAATTCAAGAAAGAAAAAAAAAGATATAGTCACTTATTTTAAAACATCAATAACACCATAAAAACTCACAAGAAGCTGTATTGATTAAATAAAAGATAGAAAAATATTATTTTTCTAACCAATGCAATTACATTAGAAAAGAAAACAAAGCAATAGTCTGCATAGTAGTGTTCATGGATCGACAAAAGGAACCATCAACTCCTCTGACTGCTGTTGTGACGGTCAGACCAAAGATAAGGTCTTTCTGTTGGATCTAATTTCCCCAAATTTTCTTCTGTATTGAGTAGATATAAGCAACTAAGGAATAAAAACAGATGAAGTGAACTTTATTGACAAGACAAATTGCAGTAAAAGCTTTAAAACTCACTTCAATGTCCAGGCAATCTCAAACAAACATGTTAAACATTCACAATCATGCACTCGGGTAGACTCTCTAAATCAAGCAAGCAAGACTAACGACATTATAGGAATGCAATTTTCTAATTTGAACAATTGCTTACCATGAAGTAAATGAAAGGGAAAAGTGACGTTATTGGCAGAGCTGAAAAATGTAAGGAAGAAAAGGTAGAACATCAGAGGAAGTCGACACTAAAGACAAAAGTAGAGCATGCTCACATTAAACACATAAATTTATATAATGACATATATGCATAGTCGACTTATGCTGGAACATGCTGAAAATTACTTACAAACGAAGCCATCCCAGCCAATAATATGTTTTCTACCAAATCCATGCACTATTTATCACCCAAAATTAGCTTGTTAGAGAATATCAAAGTGTTACTTTATAAGCGTGAAGCGTGCGGGACATAGTTGAACACAGTCATAGTAGCTGAACTGTAAGCAGCGATAGTCCAAGTAAGTTCAACGCGTAACAACTTAGTCAAAGAATTGGCCCCTGGAGAGCAAATGATATAGGAAGACGCGCGGTGACACGACATGAAACTTTGGTTATACCATGCTTATTCTAATGAATAATGATAAAATTTAGAAATCCAGAGATCAACTAGATTTCTTGTTCCATAAACACAAACCCAGTTCACAATTTTTTGTCCAGTTTCTTTTTCCACTTTCCTAGACATTTCAAACCATACAACGACTTCATCTGTTGTATCTTTCCACGTATCGTCTCAACTCAGAGTCAATATAAAAGCCACCGTTAATACAACCAAAAAAAAAAAAAACGAGTTTCAGAAAACATTTGATAAGGAGTAACAGAGACATAGTATCCAAGCATGAACAAAGAATGAAGTTTGATGTCAAAAGAACAAGGGAGAAGACGTTACCGGTGCAGAGAGAAACAATCCAGATATAGGACAAATTCCTGTAAGGCACACCCCTCTCCAACTCTTTCAAGCGGTCCACTTTACATCCTGGACAATTCTCACGGTATCCCTTGTCTAGTAAACCATCTGTTTCTCCATTTCTGCTACTGTCCACAGCCATACTCAAACTCCTAATCAAATTCCCACTTCTTACCCGTAAAGAACTCCCATCACATGGGAGACCATCAAAAGTGTTTTAGTTGCCCTGTTCTTGTGATGGTTAGTCAAGTGGAAAAAGTTAAATAATAATTGGGTGCTTCAAACTTCAATCTTGCTCTGCTCTGATTTTGTTCCTTTCTTGTCTCCGTTTCTCTGCACGCCAATAGAAGAACTCGTCCAATAATGAAATATAAGAAAGAGATATTTTGTTTTTTATTAGAAAGACACAAAAGTCAAAACTCCCGACTGACTCATTGTCTTCAACTTGAAGACGATTTTGTTAATATTTACTTTTCTTGTATTAGATTAGAGTTTAAAACATGTAAAGGTTTGTAACGAATTTACCGTTACCCTACCAAATTTAGTATCAGATTCAATTATGATATTGAGAATTGTTTTAAGTAATTTTTTTAATTTATAAAATTATTTTTAAATTATTTTTAAAATTATAAAATAATCAATTATTATATTATAGAATTGTACTTTATATTTTTAACTCTATCT
>JANSVA010000008.1:6189876-6206735 GCA_025504915.1 Erythroxylum reticulatum | reverse complement strand
ATATTACAATAAATTTAAATAAAAATAAAAATAATTTTTAATTTTTAATTATTATTAATAATAAAATATTTATTATTATTTTAAAAACAAAAATTAAAAATTTATAATAATTATAAAAAATGAAGTAAATAAAATAATTAATTAAAAAACTTAAAAAAAGAAAGGAAAAAAAGAGAAGTAAGGGAAATGATTGAAGATTTTGCAAAAATATCCACTTATTTTTTAAAATTTGGCCAATATTTGACCAATATTTTAAACACCGATCAGTATCGACTGATACTATTTAAAATGAGCTGATACTGACCAATATTTAAATCCGATATATTAACTCTTTATTTTATACTAGTTTTGATCCAATACCGTAAGTACCCAAATTCATATCAATGTTTGAAACTCTACCATTGTAAACTTATACAGAAAGGAATGGACAATACAGAAACGAAGGGAATCCACGGAATGGGTGGAGCCCATCCCACATCAAATAGACTGAAGACGTTTAACCGATTCAATGATATAAACTTTAATCTATTTAATTTTTAATTATATTTATTTTTATTATTAAAAATTAACTAATTTATTCATTAATCAGTCAAATTTTATAAATTAATAAATTCTTATAAAGTAAAAAATTAATTACTTTTTATTTAATAGTTTTTAATTAAATTTTAATTCTTTAATAAATAAAAATAATATTTTTAATCACATTTTAATTTTTTAATTTTATTTAATTTTTAGTTAATTTTATGTGAATCTAAAATCTAAAACCGATTGAATCCAATCTTCTTATCGATTTAACTTTTCGATTAACCCTCTTTTCGGTTAATGCAAAAAGGATGAATTAGGCGGGTGCCACCCACATGCTGATACTTGCTCTGAAACGATGACTCTGAACTAGATGCCACTCCTGCTTAACTAGGTTCACTTTCTTTAAGCCTACCAACTAGGGTAATGCCTTGATGGCATCTATTTACCTGAAAGGTCCAAAGAGTAACAAAACGTTAAAAAGGCACTCAGAGCCTAAGTCTCTTCTGCCACGAAGCCAATAGTGTGATAGCTGTGATGTTTGGCGCTGGACGTCTCACAAAGGATGAAAACAGCTTATTGGCCGGCCCTATCCTAACCCCTTCATCCTTGTTGAATGATATCAACTGACAACTCGTGCTCTTATGCATACCATGTCAAACATTAACTCAATGCCAATAAGTTTGATCCAGCTGAAAATAAATATCCTCCCTAGTTCCAGATTTCATGGCTGGACATAGGAACTGAAATTTGTCCATCTACTATTCAAATGACTCCTAAAACTCTGAAATTTGCAAACCATAAACTGCGACATAATGCTTTTAGTGAAACCCAGGAATTAGAAGAACTCCTTTACAGACATAAAGAACAGCCTTTTAGCATCACACCCAAAACATTGCAAACAAAGAGCAAGCAGTTCTTGAAAAGGTTTGCCTGTATAAACCACCTGTTGCTAAAACCAAAGGACTAAATCACATAACTGTAAAAGAACATAAATATATAGCAGATTGACATCAGAGCACAAATTCTCTAGTAGTAGTATCAAAATTATAGCACTTCGTACTAACAAAGATCTTTATGAATGGCATAGAAAATGCATGAGACCAATTTGTCTGCAGATAAGCACAGTATCAATCTTTTGTAAGCAATACTTCTTCCTGAGCTCTTAAACAGGAGAGATGTTTGAAATCAGAAACATGCGTTATCATACAACAGATGAGTCATCAAAGAGATGTCTAAGTTTCGCCAACTTAAAATAAATTTCAATGGTCAGGAGAACCAAGCAGATGCAGACAGACATTAAGGAAGGGGACGAAAGTCAATTACACAAGCTAGAGTAGCCATGAGTGGAGTACCAACAACCTGGAAGTTAAAATATATAAAGATGACAAAAACACTAAAATGACAGTCCTCCAAGTCCAGTAACAGTTTATTGAATGAAGGAAATTAAAAACACATGTCCAAGCATTGAGTTGCCACCAAATTTCAACCTGCAAGCAACAAATCCAAACAGAGGTGAATTGTAAATCATTCAACTGACGGACAAAAGGTGAACACATTGGGTCTGCGTAAATAGCCATCTCAATTGCCATATCATCCAAAGCTAAAATGTCAAGGCACTTGAATTGGTTCAAAACCCTAAGATGCTTCAAACCGTAAATCCAAATTCAAAGCAATCTAAAGAGAGCTTTATTGTAATCGTTCTACACGCACGCGAACTAGAAAAGCACAAAGCAATAACTGACCTTTGATCAAAAAGATGGATGGGTAATGGAATCAGTGAGAATCGGAGTGATGGTGGTGAGAAGAGGAGGAAGGAGCGTAGAACTTGTTATAGACTTGTTCGCCGACGAGATAGATACCGAAGGCGACGAGAGCGATGCCAAGACCTGGAGTGGCGTGGCGGAACTGATTCGTCAGCATCGGATGCTTCCTCCACTCATCCCTCCTCCTGAAGAACTCTCCGGTGGGTCCCAATGACTTCCCCATTTCCCGTCTCTCTCTCTCTCTCTCTCTCTCTCGGTTACCTCAGAAAATGTCAATTTGGGATTCGGATTTGGGACTGCCCTCTGCTTGTGTAAATGTGTGTGCTTTAGTTTTGGGCTTTTTCAATGACTATGGATTGGGCTATACAGATACGTACATACTCTCCGGCATTTGAGTATTAATCATGTAGCGACTGTACATACATTAGAGCACAAATCAAAGACTTACCCTACAAGTCTGTCCGTTGATGAAAATGAAAAGCAAACTGTTTTCTTTTTCCAAAATCATCATATGCTTGCCCAGAGCTTTTTCTCTCTTTTCATAACAGTAGAATTAGCAGTCTCCATTTTTAAAAAACATATATGGTTGTAGTATTACATAAAGGGCTTGTACAACCAATGATCTACCCGATTCTTGCAAGAGAGGACCATGTGGGTTCTCATCTCATAGTGTGCTTGGCATCCTGCAGAATACGATGATTGCTCCAAGGACCATGGACCCTTTACAACTTACTACTCCAAACCAATAATTACTTGTATTGCTTCTAATTTATCATATAGTCAAATTCACAACCTAATCATTCAGTTCCACTATGATTTTAAACACTCAAAATGGCACCATTTAATTACCAAATGTACATATATTTACTTATTAATCGCCTGGAAGGGAAAGGAACCATGTCACTCTCATTGGTCAAGACAACACATATCAGAAAGAGGCTGAACTTGTTCTCCTAAGCTGATATTTTTGCTGGTGCAAGGCTTCAGATGGAAATCTTATATCAAATTCCTGTAAAACAAAGCAAAAACATAATAAACGAGGAAAAGCATCAGGATGGCGAAACCTGCTGAAAATCAAACCACTTGCTCCTACCAGGAAACAGTTTAACAACTAGTTAAATCCATATTAAACAGTAGAACCACAGAAAAGCAAAAGGGCAAAAAAGAAACTGGAGGATCCACTGAACCATTAGCTTTTAAGGAGAATAATGCCACTACGGTTTGTTAGTAAGTATTCTTTGATAAGCTTCAGTCCCTGATTTCCTATGTACCTTAATTACACTATGGAGATGCTTGAGCAGTAGGTCTCAAATCATAGTTAAGAAGGAAAACCGCATTAATAGCCAAATAAAAACAGCCCGGGAAAGTCTTGTTCTGTTAAGCAGTTCAACTAAAGCCCACGAGACTTTGGAACTACAAAAGATGAGAGCTTCTTGAACTTTTAACAAATGACTTTCAAAGCATCGTTTACGGAATGTGGAGATAAAATTTCCAATGGGCTAAAGAATGATTAAATAAAATGCAAAACATATCTTTTTATTAATCACTGTAGCTTGTTATTATGTGTTTAAAAATATCAGTAATCCTGGAGCAGTTTGCTTTAGAATTTTCGTAGTGGGTTGAGCAGAGAGTATGGGGGATTGGGTATTCGAACTATTCATAAGAAACTATGAATGCAAAAGCTTCTTGCCTTTTTTTTTCTTGAGCTTCAGATTCACCTCCCTAGACGTGAAATTACTCACCAACTCGTTATGATAAGCCTACGCAACCCCCCACAAAGATCAGTTTTCCGGCCATAAATTAAGGGAAGTTGGTCCAAAATGGCAATGTTATAGAAGATATAGAAGTTGATAAAGAAGAAAAGTCACCTGCTTTCTAGCTCTAGAACGGGCAGCAGATTCCCTGTTCTTAATTTTTCTCCTCAGCTTCCTCTCAATGTTCGTCTCAAGTGCCTCCGGGGCATCCTTTTTCGGCTTGGTGTTGTTGTGTATGATAATGTGCCAATTGAAGAGGAAGGAGACAAGACCATTCTCTGGGGAAAACTCTGTGGGCTCATTCCATCAACAGTGCTCAATTCCATGGAAGGACGTAAAGATACTTCTGCAAAAAGACCTTCTTATACCAAGACGTCCTCCAAAGTTATTCCACAAAGGACGATTCCCTGTTTTACCCTTTCATATCCTCCCCGAAGCTCATTCTTCTGCCCTTGTTGAATGTCCTCCCAAACCTGATCCACAGTCTTCCCACTCAATTTCCTGGCCAAAGTTAAGCTGGCCTGACGTTGGAGAGGTGAAGCAGAGGAAGTCGTTTCCATGTCCATGGACTCGGTTGCATCTGTGCTCCATACATTCTTGAGAAGTTCCTCAAGGTTCACGCTGCCCAAGGTTTCCCTAGACTTCCCAATTGATTCTCAGCTTCATTGCTGTACCATGAGTCTTGCCTCATCAATTAAGTGTATTTTTATCAGCTTGCTGATCATTAGTCTGAGATTCCATCGTTTGAATTCCCATTCCCCAAACAATAAAATCCCTAAATCATCACATCAACCCAGCAAACCTAGGGGAGACACACCCAGCAAAAGTACCACAGAACCCCCAAAATTCAAAAACTTGGAGGAAACATCCATGAGCCCAGCAGCTAATTATACTTATTCACAACGACTGACTCCCACCACCAAAAATCCCAAAAACTATCAACAGTTTATAAAATTCCTAAATCTACTCGACAAAACCTGAAAAGATCAATCTTGTAAATCATTTCTGGGCTGGGAGCTCCGTAATCAAAATTCGATTAAATCGACAAAAAAAAAAGAAAATCAAAATAACACTGGCGTCTTTTATTAAGGATATTAGATTAATAGATATTACAACTTTAGTTATGCATTTTTCTTAAATTTGTAGTTTATAATTTATTAACAAGAGCCATTGCATCACGTGTAGCAGCATTTCCATTGACTTACATGACAACTTGCAATATAGGACCGTACGGAATGGCCAATCTCACAAACAAAACATAAGGTTGAATTGAATTGAATTGCTTTACTCTCAAAGGTGATGAAGCAGACGTTAATTTGATTTTTATTTGTTAAAATAAATATTATATCCAAAATAAAACTTTTTAGTATCTTAAAGATTTTAGTTTGGATAAGGAGGTTGGAAGGTTGTCACAAAACAAGTGATAATCATGTAATTACATATATTATATGTTCGTTTTTATGATCTGTGTATCTTAACTAACGACAACTCCAGTTAGCTGTCGTTAGTTAAAAGCAGTGGGCCACACGCGCACCACATCCTTCTGTCAGAAAGACATTAGTTAGATTGGTAGTGGGACTCTCGTGATACTCTCAAATGTTTACTTTTAAGCTATTTAGTATTTACACTTAGATTAATTTTCGCATGAATTAAATAAGTTTTTTATGAAAAATAAAATTTTAGTCTCAAATTTTAAATGGCTATATGCTTCCAACCTGTAATCTCAGTTAAGCCAAGAGAGTAATTTCCTACCTCACTAAAAACCTTAAGAATCTCAAAGGTTTTGTGTGAATGTAGAAGTTAAACATGCTCTTTAAATTTGCCAGTTTCATGCCAAGTATGGTCCATTTTGGAAAAGCAAAAGGCCAGTACCTTACCTACCATCTCCTACTTTTCATTTTCCATATTCCAACTTTCCCTGTTCTCACAGCTTCAGAAGTCTCTCCGTTGTCTCTTTGATAAAAGGGAATGATATCACATCAATCAATAGCTTACTAGCATTGGCATCTGATCCTAGATATTGGAAGAATCCTCAATCCCATCTTCTACTTTGATACATTTTTCATCTTTTCTTGACCTGTAAGTCCAAGCTCTCCGTTTCTTTTTGTTTTCTGGGTCTCCTTCCTTAATTTTTTCTTTTGGTCCTTGAACATGCGATTTTAACTTGCATTTGGTAGAGGGTTAGGGTTTATTTTCTGTATGTTCAGCTTTGACTTCGAAAGTTTCCAACTTTTTAGTATTTGCTAGTCCTTTGCATGCTTATTTTAATGGTACTTTATGGTTTGTAGTCAAGCATTTTTGGGCAGTGAAAATTTCCTTTATATTTTTGTTCTTCCGATCTTGTTGTTCTCTTCGTGGTAGGTTGTTTGTTGAGAGAACTGTTAAAAGTATGCATCTTTATTGCATTTGTTAGAGACTTGAAAATTTCCCCTCTTGGGCTGTTTAACTATGTTTTTAGCTTATTGGGTGAATTCAGTTGGTAAATACTGACCCACATTTTGCTTTAGGTTGAGGAGTCCTTTTAGAACTGACCAAAGTATGCATCTTTATTGCATTTGTTAGAGACTTAAAAATTTCTCCTCTTGGGCTGTTTAACTGTTTTTTTAACTTATTGAGTGAATTCAGTTGGTAAAATACTGACCCACATTTTGGTTTAGGTTGAGGAGTCCATTTAGAACTGACCAAAGTACGCATCTTTATTGCACTTGTTAGAGACTTGAAAATTTCTCATCTTGGGCTGTTTAACTTTGTTTTTGGCTTATTGAGTGAATTCAGTTGGTAAAATACGGACCCACATTTTGCTTTAGGATGAGAAGTCCTTTAAGAATATGTTAATCTTTACTTTTTGATTGTCAAACAGGGTAGTTAATGTGAAATCATGACAAGGGTCATCCGTGAGTTTGGAGATACAATGCAGAAAAATGCCGTCCCTGCGGTGTCGGCCGATGTTGTGTTTGCATCAAGTAGGTTTCCTCATTATAGAATTGGGGTTAACAATCAGATTATGGATGCCAAAAATGACCCAAAAGTGCTCTCCATGAAAGAGGCTGTTGCCCGTGAGACTGCACAGCTTTTGGAGCAGCAGAAACGCCTTTCTGTGCGTGACCTTGCCAGCAAATTCGAGAAGGGTCTGGCTGCAGCTGCTAAGTTGTCTGAAGAAGTAAGATTGATAAATTTTTTTGTAGTTGTTTGTGTTTGCTTCTGGAAACTTGATTTGGTATGCTACTTTGATTGTTTTGTTGAAAATTCTGGTTTAGGTTCTTTTGTTTATTGGGATATACACAAATTGATTGGTGATATAGATAAACTATAAGAACAGACGCCAAAATGTGCTTTTAACTTAGTCATTTGTGTATTGTAGGCTAGACTCAGGGAGGCAGCTTCACTGGAGAAACATGTTCTTTTGAAGAAGCTTAGAGATGCTCTAGAATCATTAAGAGGACGTGTGGCTGGTAGAAACAAAGATGATGTTGAGGAAGCTATTATTATGGTAGCTCTTTCTTAAGTGCTCTCTCGAATTTTAACCATTCTAAAAGTGTTTTAGATGTGACTTGATGACAGGGTTTCTGTTGCCATATTATGACAGAATTTCACTTTTATGCTAGGATGTAAAGTGTTAAATTAATATCTGAGAACGATTTGATTTTGCCTGGGTTAGGTTGGAGATTTCGTAGTTGACCTCTACGAATTCAGTTGTCAGGTTGAGGAACATGTGTTTGTAAATGTTTTTCATTGTTATTCACTTCCATAAGAATGAAGCACAACCATTTTGAACCCAACAACCATTTGGTTAATTTATGATGGTTTCATAAGTGTATCACAAAACTGAGATTTTATTTGGAACTTTACTTCAGATCACTATTATCTTCTACGTGGAAAATACAAGGGCTCTCTGTTTAGTATATTTTCTTTCATTTCATGGTTGTACGTTGTAGAATGTTTCTAACTGCTAGCATTTGTTTGATTTGCTGCTCATCTGCTTTTGCCTATGCTATCTTTCAAGTGAAAAAGTAACCATTCCCAACTTAAATGTTTCTTTTTTAAAATTCCAGGTAGAAGCATTAGCCGTTCAGCTTACACAGAGGGAAGGAGAGCTCATTCAAGAAAAGATAGAAGTGAAGAAGTTAGCAAATTTTCTTAAGCAGGTAATGCAATTAACAAGTCCCTAACTGTCATCTTCTCCCCTTTTTTATCTTTCTTTCTCCTTTTTTTGACATATTTATGAACTAAAAATAGGCTTTACATTTTTTGTAATCTTGGTCAAGTAGATACAGAGTTTAGCAACTGACTACTGCCTGTTGTTTACTACCTATGAACTTTCAGGAGATCAATTAACCGTTAACTTTTTCATCTTGGTTCCTTTAGTTTTCTACTTTTCTTATGCAGTTATTCTTATGTTCATTTATCTCTTCCCTATCTTCATGACAGATCAAATAGGAACACATAAATCCCAATAGCTTTTACACTCTGTACTGATTTCTCCTTTAGTATATATACATAAGTTGTAGTCAGCATCTGCTGTTCTGTGTTGAGCATTTATATCCCTTTTAGGCTTCAGAACATGCCAAGAAACTAGTTGATGAGGAGCGGTCCTTTGCTCGTGCTGAGATTGAGAGTGCCAGAGCAGCTGTGCAGAGGGTTGAAGAGGCTCTTCAAGAACATGAACGAACGTCTCAAGCTTCCGGGAAGCAGGTTAATGTTCTTCGTTTTTTGCTTTAAAGGGAATGTTATTAATTACTGTTCTTTGTTCTTGTTTCCTGCAACATATTGTTAGTTGTAAGAAATTTAGATACAAATTGGAGCCTTGTGTGTTGTAATTTTTGTTGTGGGCTATAATTGCTTCCCGTTTTTCTGTTGTTGTTTATTGGATTGGCCATTGACTGTTATCTCCTGTAGTGTGGCCATTCAAAGGATGAATTCTGGAATCGTTGTGGCAGCTGCATATCCTTTTTCATGTTGTGGGTCTTGTCTTTGGAATTGTATGAAGCTTGTTTCATATCTCCTTGACAAATTATTTGGTGTGGCTATTAGGACTTTGAAGAATTGATGAAGGAGGTTCAACAGGCGAGAAGGATCAAAATGCTGCACCAACCAAGCAAGGTATTTATTCGTGTTTTTTGTTCAAGTTTTCTCCTCTGAATTATGATGTTTAGTCCTTGAGTCAAAATTGACGCTTGTTCCTTGAACTTGAAAAGACCCTAGAGCTCTATCTCTCTATGTCTCCATTTTAATTGTATTATGACTCTATTATGCTATTATGCTTAAATAGCCTTCTAGAGCATATCTTTGTCCATTGTAGCCAAGGACAACATTATGTATTAGAATTGGCATGATGATCAATATTTCTCGCGGTTGGAACTATTTGTTTTCTTCTAGAATTTTCAATTGACGTCTGGTATTAGAACTTTATAATAGTATCTGAACACAAGTTTCTTGCAATTTTTTTATTGATTAATTGATAAAATTTTGAAGGTGATGGACATGGAACATGAATTGCAAGCATTGAGGGTTCAACTTGTTGAGAAGTCTAAACGATCTCTTCAGCTTCAAAAAGAGGTATACTTATGGTTCCATTTTGGTGTGTAACGATTAGGTATATAGTCCATCCGGGACCTCTTTAGTTTTCAGATGCTATGCATCTGTCATTTATTGTTCTTCAGCTTCTTACTGATTTCTGCTTTGACCAAGGATAAGGTTATGTGTTGCAATGTTTTTGGTATTCTGCTCACCTTTGATAATTCTTACCTTTATCCCGAATTTTCCCACCAGTCTGATTTTCTGTAACTTGCTTCCAAAAACATTTTCACCTTAAAGTGAAAATTGAGACTCAATTGTGTGCATCTTTGTGGAAATTGGTTGTAACTTGGCAGCTTCTCAGAATATCCAAGTTCTTAAGAATTTGGACTGTTCTTCAAAGTGGAAATCTTGACTCTCGCACAAAGAAACTTTTTTTTGAGAAGTTATCTTGGACAGAATATTTTCTCGTCTATTATTTCCATTTATAGCTTCCGACTAACTGCCTGGACTTTTCAATATTCTTTTGCTATGACTTGATGTAACGGCAATAAGAATGGTTCAGCTATGTCCTTGATTGCCACTATCATGAACTATTAGATTTTCTTTTTTATTTTTGATAACCTGTTATTGACTCCTTGCACGTTCTACTTATCATTTATCTCCTCCAGCTGGTGATGAGTAAGAGAAGGGAGAAGAATATTTCCCAATTTTATGAATTTGATGGATCTGAAGCTTTAGGTTCTTATTTGCGGATCAAGCCTAGCTGTGATAATGCTCCAGAACTTTCTAAGTGTTTGATCCAATGGTACCGTGTGTCATTTGAAGGCGGCAAGAAGGAGCTTATATCAGGTAGTGGCAAGGAGGAGCCAAGTCAGCAAATTCAGTTTCTGTCCATTCCTTTCCTAATTTGATGGGGTTTTGGGGGTGGTAGTGTAGGGGATACATGAAAGTTTCTGTTGTTGATGGATTTAGAGGTCAGTTGACAACAGAATAATCTGTTGTTGATGGATTTAGAGGTTGAAATTGACAACAGATTATCATTTGTGAATGATTCATCGATTAGAAGACGATAGTCATCTCATGTGATGTTGGACACGATTGATCGTGAGCTGCTTCTGATGAGATCTTTTATGGATAACAACATTAACCTATGACTAATTGGCATCTTTTGATACAGGAGCTACAAAATCAGTTTATGCTCCAGAGCCTTTTGATGTTGGGGGAGTCTTGCAAGCTGAAATTGTATGTAACGATCAGCATATCACATTGTCTACAACTGGTGCGATTGATCCAGGTAATCTCTTCTACTACTTTTCTGGTTTAATTTGGTGTGCTAATGCTGGTTTCATGACAACAGATTTTCTCAAAATTTTCATTTCAAGATTGTCCTTTTGCAAGTACATGAGTCCTTCATGTTTACTATACATAATATATAGAATTCAAATCTGACCTAATTCTTTGCATAGCTGCTGGTCTGGGTAGCTATGTAGAGGCACTTGTTCGAAAACATGACGTTGAATTTAATGTAAGTGTTCCTTGAACTATTTAAGCATTTCCCAAATTAGTTAATCATGCATTAGGTTGATTTGCTTGAGAGTTGTTCACTTTCAAACTATTCTAGTATTACACATGTGCCTAATCGTGGCGGTCACTCACTCTCTCTAGCTTGTCTACATGCTAGATGGACCAAGAGGGAATAGGTTCTGCTTAGGCAAATCATTGATGCTGTTCATATTTATTAGTTATAGTAGTTTTTGTTTGAGTTGAAATATTTATTAGCTATGTTTTTCTAATCTAGATATACCCTGATTTTTGTACTTGGTTTAACTATATTTTTCTTAGGTGGTTATTACCCAAATGAGTGGTGCTGACCATGTCTCCGAATCTATTCATGTGCTTCACGTGGGGAAGATGAGAATGAAGCTTCGTAAAGGAAGGTCTACAGTCACTAAGGAATACTACTCCACTTCAATGCGGGTATATCAGATTGGGAAACTTTCCTCTTTACAAAGGATGGTTTGATGTTGGATTAACATTTTTAGCAACCATGTTTGACACTGTTATCTCATGCTTTAGTTGTGTGGAGTTAGAGGTGGTGGCAATGCTGCTGCTCAGGCATTGTTCTGGCAAGCAAAGAAAGGTGTTTCCTTTATCTTAGCCTTTGAATCTGAGAGAGACAGAAATGCAGCTATTATGCTCGCTAGGAGGTTTGCTTTTGACTGCAATGTAAGCGCTCCTCTCACAATTTTCTTCAGACTTGTCCATATTTGATGAATCTGTTTATATATGCTTTCTTCAACTATTTTTGATTATTCTCAGCTGATAAATACTTCAATTGTTCTGATTTTTGTCCCTCAAAATACACTTAATTATGATTTTGTCTAATGCATTTTCTCATGTCTGATAATATTTGCTGGAAATGTGTATAATCAATATCTTTTTTCCTTATCCTGCGTTCGAATGTTATAACCATTGAAGACTTACTTTATGTTTGCAAATTCTTGCAATACCAGATCGTACTAGCTGGGCCAGATGACAAGAACATTTAGAAAGTTAAGGAACCTCCATGCAAGTCTACTACTCACTAATTGTAATTATATAGAGTTCTTACTTGTAATATCCGTTTGTGGGGCTAGGATTTGGCTTTTACTGTATGATTTTTCTCCAGCTTTCTGAAATTTTCTGTCCAGAGCAAAGGCATGTTTTTGTTTGCCTTTTGAATGCTAGATATTCAAGTATGCTGCTAGTGACAGATTTTGGGATTGATTTCATCTGTTCTTTGAATTTGTTGAACATAACTTAAGACGGTGAGTGAGGTTATTTATGATGACAAATGTGATCAATTTCTATAAGAGAGTGTATATCTGATTGACTGATGGCTGCTTAGTTATTTTATCTGAACCATTTTGTTATTTCTTGTTTACTGGACCTGAAATATGGATAAAGCAACTGTATGTTGTATATGAAAATAGTAGAAGATGATTCTTACAGAAAATCTATGTACTGGAAGAACCAACTGTTTACTGTGTAGTGTAATCCTCGAAACCTATAGTTTCACTCATTTATAGTAACTTTATATTCAACTTCAGAACTTTCTCCTAACCTAAACAAACACCTTCAACTTTGTTGTTTGTACGTAGCACCATCGTCATCATTCCTGGAAAATATCAACGTTCACAATAGTCTTGAGTAATGGTAAGAAAGATGACTAAAAGCTTGAATCTTTCGAATCTGGCTTTTAGCCACAGTATCTTTTTGACGTTGAATAAGAAATAAGCAAGTAATAACAATAATAGCATGGGAAGGGACGGGACGGGACGGGAATCCAATGTTGAAGCCGGGAAAGGAAGGCCATTCAATAGGCACCATAATTCATGTCGAAGGATAGATTAGATTTAGATATCAAATGAAAGCCTAGGCTTAGCTAAGCCTAAGACGTGGACCTGCACCGAAAACAGAGCTCTTTCCCTCTTTTCGTTGTCGTGAATACAAATCAAAGCCTCACTTGTCTCCTACCATAACGACAAACTCCTCTCTCAACATTCTACACTCACACAAGCCGCGCGTCGAATCACCTCTGGCAAATCTGGCCCTCTGCTCCACTCCGCTCCCACCGTATCGTATACCAATACCAGCCCTTCTCTCACCCCCCTCCTACTCCTTCCGCTCCTCCTCAACAAATCGTCTATGCACCCGTTCACTTGTACTACCACCACCTTTTCTTCCGACGCCACGCAGCTGAACCTCACCGTACTGTCCACCCTCACCTGCGGCGGCAACGGCGGACTCTTTATTCTAGTCCACTCTCCGAACCCACCACCCCCGTTCTGTCTCCGCCCGTCGAACCTCCAGAACGACATCTCTACTGCATGGCTGGCTAGTACATACACGAACCCAGCTGCTGTCGCGCATGCCGCCACCGCGCAACCTCCGCCAGGCACCGTTCGGCTCCTCAGCCACGCACGCGTCTTCACGTCGTACAGGTCCATTGTGCTCGCGTACTCTGTTCCTGTCGCTGCTGCCCTCGGGAATTCGGTCTCCGAGGCGCCTCCGATTTTGAGTCCTCCGATCACGTAGAACACGCCATCAACGGCTGCTCCGATGCAACCGAATCTCCTCCTCGGGGCGTGCGCTACCACGCTCCAAGTGTCTCTTTCCGGATCGTACTCTTCCACCAGCGCCGCAGGAGCGCGCGAGCCGCCGCCCCCGGCGACATAAATTTTAGATGATACCACGGCGCAAGCAAACTTCTTTCGCCGGAAGTTCATTGAAGATCGTAGAGTAAGTGAATGGGTCCACGTGTCATAGCATAAGACTCCGTGACGCTCGAGGATATAGATTCTGGGTCCGATCGAAGACAAGCGAGCGTGACTAAGGTTGTCGATTAACGAAGGTGCTTGTAATGTAATAAAGGTGGAAACTTTCCAATCTCCGAGGATGTTGGAATCATCGTGGGTGGTGGAGTGGTCATTGTGTTTGAAGTTAAGGGAGGCAGTGAAGAGGACGGAGTCGGAGGAGGAGAGGGCGAACAGGGTGGAGGAGTGGAAGTGGCGGATACGGCGGAGGGAGAGGAAGGTGGATGAGTGGACAATGTGGGACCATCGGCGGCAGACGAGGGCGAGGGAGGGGAGGGAGGAGGAGGGGACGCGGGAGAGGCATTCTAAGAGGAGGTCATCTGGGAGGGCTGAGAGAGTGGTGACGATTGCGGTGGTGGGGCTGTGGAGGGGAATGGGGGTGAGCGCATTGGTGGTGTCTTGTGAGTTGGGAAGGCAGGACTTGACCAGCCACGAGAAGTGGCGAGAGTTGCAGCTTTCGGACATTGAACGAGGGAGTAGGATGAAGATAAGAGACAGAGTGAGAGTGGCTAATTCTATTCCAAGACTAGTCAATGAAGTAGCCAAGTAGGAGGTAACTTCCTCTCTAATTAACAGCAACATCTGAAAGGGCATAAAAGTAAATTTTGTCCATGAAAATTCAACTTTTAAGATCTACATGATAACAATCGAGGCAAATGTTCATCCCCCAAGAAACGAGGATCCATCGTCTATACAAGACGAGATCGTAACATGAACATGATCCTGAGTGACTTATGGCTTCCCTAAGAAAACTAGTGGCAGTAAAACCACGGAGACGCCAGCCCTGTCACGATGATTTGGCCACAAGGCTTTTGGCAGGGGAGTGAAGAGCGACAGATCCCCTGTCTACGCTTAAAAGCTTCTTGTGCACTGTCCTGAGCTTACTATCTGCTGCTGTAGAATGGGATTTCACCATTAACTTCGCACATTCTCTGTCACATTGCACAGAACAACTCAATTAGTACGGTAACGATAAAGTATGAGACAGAAACAACTTACACACAGCCTCGTGAGCCAAACCAAATAAATGTACATCAGTGCATCTTCACTGTAGCCGGTGTGGTGCTTTAGAGTTTCAGTCCAGAATGGCCGCTTGTCAAGGGTATTTCGAGCAGCATACACAGCTGAAGCAGCTATCAGCGAGGGACAATACAAAATGACAATCTGATATTGAATTAGACCAAGTTCGGCCAGGAAAAATGTCATGTTCTCCAACTGCATCATTCATTGTCAAACTGATTAATGTGGGTGCATCTTAAACAAGGTTAGGTTCAACTCAACGTAAGATTAAATTCGATTTGATTAGATTCAGGTTCATATTTGATAATTTTTCTGGACTTAATTTTTTTATTAAATTGGATCAAATTAAAATAAATAAATTCAGATTTGGAATTAAACTTAAACTTAGACCTCAAAAGGCAGCTTAGATCGGACTGATGCCCCGCCAATTTCCATCGCTACACAAGAAGTTGGAATATAAAACGAAAGGTATTAAAGGCTATCAGCTTACCTCCCTGTCAAATGGAACAGAGGCTTTGACGTACCTGACTAGAAAAACATATGGTGTAGGGACTGTCAGGTACCAATCCAACTTCTCCAAGATAGCCTCCTCCATTGCCAGAACCTGTTCTTTGATATAGGTACTCTCTGATATGTGAACAAAGTCGTTAGCCTGCAAATTTTAACTCAAGATTTAATACGAAAATGACAAATTTCATGACAGTTGCAGAAAATTTCTAGATATTGACCTCTGGTGCCCATATCTCTTCATACTTACAAGCTATAAGCATTGCGCTGATTCCAACCAATTGAAGTTCCTTCCTCGGCACAACCTTAACTGCCAGATATCGGTCAAGGGTATTGATGCTAAGATAAATTGTTTCTGGCATCAATTCAAAATTTCGATGAACTTCAATTAGCCAGTCCACAAGGATAGCTATCATCTTGGCATTGATTTCTGGCTGCAACTGAATATAGTCATGTAGCCTACCATCAACCTGCATTGAGTTATCCTTATGTTAATGCCTCTGATGAGAAAGACAGAAACAGAGAAAACCAAGATTAAAAGACTTCATTACTTCTGTGAGTTCGTAGAACTTATAGATATCATCAACATACTCAACAACTGCCAAATTATTATCAGCATCTTCTGCATCAATGTTGAGCAGTAAATCCTCCTCCTTGAGTTTATTGCTAAGACCACAAACAGCCTATCACAGTCAACAAAAGTAAAATAGTAAGAATATACATGAGAAAAATAAGTGTCTTGTAACTATCTGAATTACCCTGCTTCGAGCAACGAGGATTGGCGCGAGGGTCTTCATTTCATTTCTTGAAATTCTTGTTAGAAAATTCAACTATTTTCACGCAACTAGAATGCCAATATAACAACATAAAATTTGATAACGAAATTCGGCCAAATTGTGCTTACATCTCCGGAGCTACTACACACCATTTTTATTAGGGAGAAAAACAACATTTACAAGTGTTTACTCTCAATACTCAACTCACTAGTGTTTACACACACTCTCAAACCCTTACCTCAATACACTCCAAAATTACTCACAAAAAACTTACTATTCTTAGTCTTTTTTTTACTCACCAAAGGATGAGTGACTAAGAGTTAATTTTTTTCCGTAATGATGAATGGAAGGGGAAGGGGGTTTATTTATACTTGTTTATCCTCCCCCCTTCTTCACTCATTTTTAATATGGGACAAAGTCCCTTACAAATCTAACAATCTCCCACTTGAAGACTGATTTCAATCTGTCTTCACACTTGGTTGATGCAGTAGCTCGTCTAGATTTTATTACTCTTGCAGACTAACTGAAGTTACACACAACTTCAGTTTATCGATTGTCACCACCTTGGTTAGCATGTTCGCAAGATTCTTGTACTGAAATTGTGTGCAACTTCAGTTGGCCTGCAAGAGTAATAAAATCTAG
>JANSVA010000008.1:6162820-6173365 GCA_025504915.1 Erythroxylum reticulatum | reverse complement strand
GCAGAAAATGGGCAGATTTGGTAAACTTATCTACAATCACCCATACAACATCATGCTTCCTTTGAGTAAGAGGAAGTCCAGTGACAAAATCCATAGTAATGTTATCACATTTCCATTGAAGTATCTGCTTACGCAGAAAGAACTTAATCTGAGACAACGACGTTGGTTGGAACTATTTAAGGACTATGATTGTATTGTGGATTATCATCTAGGTAAGGCTAATGTTGTAGCAGATGTCTTGAGTGGGAAGACAATTTCAGCATTATCAATGAAGCGAGGTGAATGGGAAGTTGAATCTGATGGAGCTGTAATAGCTCAGTTGAAAGCAAGGCCTAAGTTGAGGCAAGAAATTTGTGATGTTCAGAGAGCATAAGATAAGTTACAACAACTTATTTTGGCTACTCAGGAAGGTAAACAGACTGATTTTTCTATGCAAGGTGATGGTGAATTGTATTATAAAGATCGGTTGTGTGCGCCAGCTAATGATGAATTGAAGAGGAAACTGTTGTTTGAGGCTCATAATACAGTATTTACTATGCATCCGGGCGGAAATAAGATATATCAGGATTTAAAGCAGTATTACTATTGTGCATGATTAAGAATTCATTAAATGAATACTAAATATGTATAATATATGTTAATGACAATTTCGGGTATCTTGTTGTAATTTTCACCATTAAACTGATCAGATATCAAAGCCCTCACTAATAACATTTATTACTTATAATTTGGACCAAAATAAAACAATGTGAAATCAATTTCATAACCTAAGTGAGCACTTCAGATTTTCTACCCATATAATTTTAGGTCAACTTTGCATAATTAATCTGGTAGGGTAAATGACAAAATTAGGCAACAATTCCTTCTGAAAAGTTGTTATAAAGTATCTCAAGTTTCTAATGACTCTAAAATAATCCAATTTGATTCAGTATTCAAAGAGTTATGCACAAAATACCACAGACTGTACACATTTGAACTTTTAGCTAGTGCATGATCATACCCTCTATTTTCACAACTTATATCTTTCATCTCAGATATCCAAAAATTACAAACTTTATACCAATTTAAAGATAAGATAATAAGCTTCAACTTTGGTAAAGACATCTCAGCCTAAATTGTCCCACATCAATACATATCTTTTAACTTTATTTTCTACAAAGCTGAATGAGAAGATTATCTCATCAAATTTTAGGTATCACTAATTAAAAGTTCGTTTCAATTCATAGAATAAAATTTCTCAAATTGCAAACCAAATAACTCTTATTATCTTTCTGAACCTTTAATTTACATCATATAGACCTCCTCATAAAAGTTTACATTTAAAAAAATCATTTTAACATCCATACGATGTAGTCTCGTATCATCATAGTAGATTACTATTTTTATGATCACTCTAAATGCATCTTTAGAAAATATCCCCTCTTTGAATGAAAACTTTAACAATTAATCTGGCTTTAACCTGCTTAACCTTAACTTCACAGTCTTTTTCAGTGCTATAAACTTACTTACAACCAACAAGTTTATAATTTTGAAGTAAATCAGTAAGTTCTCATATCTAATTATGTTTTATAAACTACATTTCATCTTTCATTACATCCTACCATAAATCTACATAAAGCCCACACATAACATTTGAAAAAGTATCTAGATTAACAATATGTCTAATATCATAGTCATTCACACCAAGTAAAGCTATATAATTAGATAATATGATACCCTAATAGATCTCTTTAATTAAACATATTCAATAAGATCATGTGTCACAAGAACCTCATTACGTGCGTGTATTGGTTCCTACTCGTATATTAGAGTGACTAAGTACAATATTGACCGAACCTAATTGAATCAGTAAAAAATATAAAAATGTAGTAATATTAGCTATAATTTCTTACAAGAAAAATTATAACATATTTTACACCCGTATTTTATATTGTTTAAAATTATTTATTTAATATATTTAGGCAAAAATTGTAACATTTTATTATTATTGACATTTCTTAAAATGATTTAAATTGTTTTGTGTAGGCTAACTGGACTCGAGCAAAAGAATATGGAAGAAAATCTGAAACAACGCCCGTAAGCAAGTCTAAAAACAAAGCCAAACACATCATCGAAAGGAAGGAAAACGACAACAGCCAAAGAGGAAAACGCAGCACAGTAGCTGCAGAGAGAACAAAACGCAGAGCCAAGACAAGGGACAAAAACCACGTAGTAGGGGAGAACCATCAGACAGCCTAAAAACGCACAACGCCAAACCAGCAGCCACCAAAACGACAGAGCAGCAGGAAAGAGCAGATAAGACAACAACGGCAAAACGCAACATCGGTCAAGAGGAGAATGAAACGACGCAGTAATAGAAAGAACCAAAACGCAGCAGAGAAGAAGGAAATGAAACACAAGGTGACCAAAACGCAAATGCAGAGAGCAACGGAACCAGAGTCGGGAGGGGGAAGGTCGGGCTAGAGGCTCTGGGCCGGTTAGTATTGATTTCGCTTCTTTTATGTATCAAGTCCTTCTTCGTAAGCTTGATTATTTGGGAATTTATCTATCAAGCCCATTTTAACTAAACCGTAAAAATGTCTTCGCCGCTCTCGTTCTTCTCCTTTCTGATGCTCCCTTTTAGGTTTTAGTTTTGTTTTCTTCTGCAATCAGTACTACACTACACAATGTCGACCGCACCTGAACTTGGTTCTCTCTTCAATGGTGTGTTTTATCTCTCCTTTACCCTTTTTCTTATTATACCTATCTTTGTGGTTGTTCTTTTATCCTTGTAACCTTTAATACTTCTGCTCTCAATCTGGGGCAGACATCAGAAGCTTTTGTTCATTCTTTTCTTGTGACAAATTAATCAAAATTACAGCTGTTGATTGTTTTTCTCATTTGAGTTGGTTTATTTAGGTTTCGAAGAAGATGTAGTAGCTGTTAACGGTGAAGATAGTCATAAAAAATCATCATTATCTTGCAGCTACAAATTGGTGCCTTGGTTAAACTGGAAAGAGTGGGAGAAAGTTAGTGATTCTCTCTTCTCAGATAGTCCTCACAAAATAGACTTTGCCCTTAAAAGAGTAAGACAGACAGCAGTATAACAATATGCCATCTTTCTTTAATTCTTCCTTTTTTATTTCTCTGAAATTTTATTTTATTTTGGATATTTCCCTTATTTTATCAGTTAAATATGCATTCATATTGCCAATCTTGTTTAAAGTGTATCCTGCTACAGATTTTTAGCATTTCACTCTTCCAACAATTTCATTTGCTTCTGCATTCAGATATCGACATGGCGGAGCAGAGGATGTCTACCCGCAGTGGTTGATGTGACAGCTTCCATCATTGAAATTCAGCACAAGGATCCTTTTTTTAGGTAAATTTCCCTTCACCGTCTCTTTAAGATGTTAAACGTTTATATTTAAATAATCGCATCTCAAAATTAGATAGATAGATTGAAATGGAATCGCTACTTGTAACATGGTTTAATTATGCACATTTGTTGGTAAAAAGTAAATAAGGTTTAGGATAGCCAAAAATTTCAGGGTTAACCTTGTAATGCTATTAGTCCTTGTGTTTGATTTATTAACTGGCTTTCCTTAAGCATAAGTTTGTAAGTGCAGGTTCATTAACTATATTTGTAGTTTATAGTATATACTTGTGATATACTGTAGTTGCATTTTATTTTTAACATTGACAACAGCTTTGGCATGCTATGTGTCTCTTCTTGTATTCTTATAGCATTATGCATATTACGATTCTTGTTATTATTTTCTGATCACAAATATTTTTATTTTATTAATTATAGGAAAGATCTACTCAATGATTCCATATGTTCGGAGCAAATGCTTGCAATGCTATATTGCATGGCAATCTTGAGGTGAATATTTGTTTTTTCCCCCATCAAATTTGTGGGTACTGTTCCTTCTCTTGCTTGCCCCTTCTCCTTCTAAAGACTGTAGCATGGTATTGAATTTAGTTTGCTTTTCTATTTGTTCTTCATTCTTTCTTTTCTGTCCTTGGTTCACGGATATTCCCATGTATGGGACTAACTTACACTCACAATTTTTTACTCACTTCTAATGGTGCTTTAAACCATCTTCATTTTTCAGCTACATATGGTTCAAAGTGAATGTTTTTAGTCATTTTGCATCGGGCTGGCATAAAAAGGTTTAGTTGAGAGTTTTTAAAAATGAATCACTAGCAAAAATAATTACCAACTGATTACATTATTGAAAAGGTAGTTTGTTATATGAATAATACTGTAACGTTTGTCTTTAATTACTATGTTTGTAACAACAGCAGGTTACTGTTTATGCATGGCAAATAACAAGAAGTTTTTGTTTTTCCTAATGTTTTTTTCTGGGTAGGCTTGTAAACTGTGTTGTTGAGAAGACACGTAAAAAGACAGAGATTTCAATTGCTGAAGCAGCAGGTGCAATTGGTATTCCACGTGTGCTGATTGACATTCGACATGGTAGGTTCTTCACTTCTTTTTTTGTAGTGGATGAAAATCATTGTTTGCTGGAAGCATGGACAAAACAAAGAGATTCCAATTTGTATGTTTCCAATAGTATGTCTGCTTTAATTCTGCCTGGTGTCTGATTATTTTGATGCAAGAAATTATCTCTTTTAGTTTTAGTGAATTGGGAACTCATTTTCCGTTTCATGATATTGTTATAATTTTAGAGGGATCTCACCGTGATCTGCCTGGGTTGCCTCTGGTTCGAGATTCTGCGATTAAGGTACACTATTCTTATTAATTTGTAGTTTGGTTTTTCAATTCTAGAAGAATGTTCTTTAGTTCAAGTTGCTGGAAACGTTTGTTTGAGTCTCCTTGTTGAATTGAAGTCTCAATTTCGACCAGGTTATGTTGGCTAAATCCCAACTTCTCCTTTATGATTTGTTAATTTGGACGAGATTGTGGATTAGAGGACATGATGATTTATAGGAACTAAATAAAAAGTATTCACGTTGAAATTGAAGTCAGTTACAGTTGCAAGGGCAGATCACTAGCAATGTTGGAACGGATACTGTTAAATCTTAAATATGCTCATAATGTTGTACTAAGATGGTTTCGAGAAGGACAATAGGTCATGTCAATTTGGCCTTGTTTGTCCTCTGTACAGTGCCCTCATATTTTTGGTTGATAATTCAGGCACTTCATTGGCTGAAATCTTATTATTGGGAACCTCAGAGGAAGCATATTCCTTCAAGCAGAGATGAAACTGCCAACATAAAAGCAGAAATCAAATCTAAACTCCTCGAATTGGTTTCCAGCTTGAAAGTTAAGCAGTCTCCCCAGCCTGACTCGCCATCTGTAAAAGGAAAACGTAAGTACTATATCTTGTCTTCCTTTTTGAAATTTGTTATTGGAGGGTATTAGTGTGCTATTTTCCTTAGCAAACATGGTGTGGTGGATTTTTTATAGAAGAATATTTGTACAGTATCATTTCATAAATTGTTAGGAACATCAGAGTTATTTGTCCACTATTATTACTTTGACATTTGTAGATTGCAGTATCTTACTTTTATATCTTCTTTGTTTGGTTAAAATTCAACTCCTGTTTCCAAAATCCCTATCCAAAAATAAAAAACGTGATTTTGTAATAATGGAAATAACAAAAGTTGGAAAAGAGGTATGTGCCTGAAGTTAACTTGGAAGTCATGATCTTTGAAGTAACAATTCTTTCAAGGAAAAGTAGGTGGAGATGCTGATGCCGTTTCAGGGTTTTCAGGTCATTACTTTGTGGAATAATTCGTCTGGACTTTGAACAATATGCAATATGTAGCCGCTAGAAGTTGTGGATGTCCTTTCTAGCTTTCTTCTTGCATATTATTATTGTAAACAACCTTCTTGGTACTTTGAGGGTGACTATTCCCTTGGTCATAATTCTCCTGAGCACTTAAAATCCTAACTTGAATCATGATATGCCCTGTTACTGTGCACCATATTGTTGCAAATTCAGGAAAGCAAAAATTGCCGTCTCTTGCATAATTTTCTAAAATGTTAACTGTTTGTGTTGTCTCAATGCAAGTTTCTATTTTTCTGATGCATTCCATTGGGATCCCTGTACAAATTTAGTAACTCCTGCTTTGACTTTATCTATCACTCTGGTTTTATAATTTATCTGAGGTAAATTGATTACTACAACGTCAGAATTTTCCAGTGTTATTAACTGTGAGGGATTTTAGGTGGCAAGCAATGTGAGCACCTTTGTGGCCGTAGTAAGTTTTTCTCACTCATGGCCTGCAAGCTCCATTCATCAAAGTCTGGGGGTAAGACATAAAATATAACGCTGGTTAATGTTTTGATAGAAGTTAGAGGCGACACATGAAAATCTCAGTAATGGATGCATGGCAATTGTTTGTACATAGTGCTTCGCTGTTCTAAAATGTAAAGCATGTCATGCCGGATAATTCTTCTGTGAAAATAGAGAGACATGTAAATCGACATACTTGTATTACAACTATATGACAGCAACTAAAGAAAATGAAGATCTAAATTTTCTTGAGGAATGAAGATATGATGACACTATTAGAATTTGCCGTCAGTAGTACTAGGATATATCAGGTTTCGAGTGGCCTCAAAATCTAATTTCCTTTGATTTGTTAAAATAAAATCAGATATGCACTCGTACTGATGCATTATACGTTAGTGCTCATACTGATGCTGTCATAGTGAATAGACCTTGTTAGTGCTCGTACTGCAAGATTGTTTTTTTTCACATTCTGATGAAGTGGAAGTTTCTAGATTGGTTGTAATAATATTGATTATGCTACTTCTCTTTTTCCTGTATTTGGTAGATATTGATATTCACGTGTACAAAGTTGATTTGATTTGCTTGTAATCCATAATTTTCCTTTTGCTTTGGGAAATGTCAACCTACGGTATGCACTAAAGATTGAATTTATGGGATCTTCAATAGAGCGTGGCGTCCATACCCTTATTTCATTTATGGTCCTTTCATGATCATTTCTCATGTTCAGTTTCTTTGTACTGAAATTTTGGGAAAACTGCACTTACAAGATGCTTTCTTATTTACTTGTGTTCTTCAGGTCCTAAGAAACAGAGTATGAAGACTTTGAAGATGCTTGTTCGTTTGTATTCGTCATTCTCATCAGAAGTATTGTCTGTGTTGTTGGAATTCTTGCTAAAGGCTTTAAATTCTCCAAATCTAGTGGAGCCTCCTGAAAATTGTGACATTGGCCAAGACATGAATAATCTGTTGAACGACTGGAAGGTTATAATAACAAAATTTGCAAACAAGGAGCCAGAAGCATTACTATTGCTGCTGAAAGCTGTTCTGGATCTTATTGAGCAAGAATTCATGAAATATGGATTTGGTAACCCTGAACCCAGTTTTCATGTACTTTTTAAGCATTACATGTCAGTATTCTAGGTCTTTTCATGTGTCGTTTGGTTATGAGGTTACAACATCCCGATGCTTAATATAGGGGGAGTTGTAGGCTGGGCAATAAATTATTGGCCACTATGGAATCTTGAGCCGTCACTATATTTTCTGCCACCAATATCCTTCAGGACAGAAGGGCGAAATGACATCTTGGGCCTTTTAGCTGTGTTTTAAAGAGCCTGCTCTAGCATTTTTATTGACAGAAAGCCCTCTGTATTTATGAAGTCAAAAAGTGCTTTTTTTTTGTGGTCTCTCCATGGTTTTGATTATAATTTAGTTCCAGGAGGTATATGCTGCAGTTGATGATTTGTTGCCATTAAGCTAATATTTACAACAAGTTAGTTTATTATTGGAAGCTGATTTGAGAACCTTATATAGAACTCGAATTTTGTGTTGCTACCATCATCTGCATCTTGAGAAGGCTAATATTATTCTGATATTTCTATGTTCATTAAATCTTAACAGGATCTTAGTTTGAATTTTGACTATGAAATACTTATTCAGGAATGCGAGATAGCTCACTGGAGTGTAGGGCGGGGACTAATCAAATTGGGCAACTTGTTTCTGTATTTGCATGGCTTGTTGGACAAGTAAAGGATCGGAAACCTTCATATGACAGAGATACTGAAGCTGAATTCAAGTTCTCTTCATCTGGAAAACAAATTTCAAAGGCAATTCTCATGCAGGTCTTGCGTAAATGTCTTGCATTGTTGCCATATGGTGATACACAGCTTACGAACTCGGTGCTGAATCTGGCACTCGTAATGGGTGATAACTCATTGATGGAAAAGCTAAACAAACTAAGTTTAGTAGGTTTATCAGAATCAGATACAAGAATAGAACACCCTTCTTCCTCAAGCTCCAGTACTACAATCCTGGAAGATGAATCTATAAATCAAGCCTCCAAGAAGCTAGAATTGGTTAGACTAAGAAAGAGCAGAGCTGGAGAAACAAGAGATGACAATGTTGGATGTTCAGGTAGATGGGTTGTAGCAAAGTCCTGGAATCCGTGTCCAATTGGTATGTTGCCCGTTGACCTGGGGTCTTCTGGCCGCCTTCCTGACCTTGACATTGACAGTAAATCTGCGGATTCTGAGATGGCATGGAAACACAAAAGATGTGGTAACATGAGAGAAGCTGATTGTGAGATTAAAATATCTGACGATTCAAATGTTAGAAAACTGAAAGGCAAAAGGGAGGTCAGTTGCAATGTTAATGTATCGGATTTGTCGAGTACTAAGAAGATGAGGGAGACGTTGGAAATTGATGAAACGGTGGATCAAAATGTTGTGTTACCACAAGGCATCAATGGCTGTCTTATGATTGATGGAGCTTGGAAGAAAGTTGGAGAAGAAGAGGTACGTGCCATTCAGTCTGGCATCAGGATTTTGGTTTAATAATCAGTTAATGGCTAACTCAATCACGTCACTTATTTTTGGCAATCAATCTGGACATGATGGTGTTGCGACTGATAAAATTTTCGCAATGGAGGTTTGAGTTTATAGAAATTGATAACGCAGCAGCTTATAATCTGTCTTTTTTCATGTTAAAATGTACATACACACCACTGAATCTTGTGTAACTGGTGTGGAGAAAAATCGAAAGAGAATACAGGTGACTTACCAGCCATTCCGTGATGAGACGGCTAAGTATAAGCATGATCCAATGAAGCGTTATGATGATGGGATTTTGGTAGAAGGAAAGGCCGGCAGGGGCGACCTGAGAACACATACAGCACGTAGTCCATTCCTAGGACTTGGGAGTGCGGCTTGAATGTGTTCTCATGTCGCACCTGTTGGACATTCTCTACACTCTCTGCCTGTTTCATTGTTAATAACGTCGCAGATGCATTTGGTGGCGTTATATAGAGAAAAGATACTACAATCTTCACGAGTGATTGTCTTGGCTGTACTACACAGCAGTACAGCCGTTGTGTGTACATGTGTACTCCTCTGCCTCAACATCCCTCGTACTCCTCTGCCTCAACCTCCATTGTACTTGTTAAAAACAGTACCCTATGGGGCTTATGATTATGATTGAGGGGGCGAACAAATAATAGTACTACAATCACAACGGCTGCATCAGAAATAGTACTACCCAAGCGTTTGTCGTTTGTACAGAAAGAGAAGTATATCGCAGTGATATAGAAGGGGTGACGTGTTATCTAGAAAACTTGGAATTTGGCCAAAAGTGCTAAGTAAGTAATCTTAGTTGGCGTGTTAAGTAAAACACGTTTTCATTTTAAAAATATTTTTATTATTTTAAATTATTTTCACAAGATTATATTGCAATTAATTATTTTAAGCGTGAAATAAGCTATATAATTATTAAAATTTAATTTTATTGGCAATTAGTTTAAATAATTGAGCAATTTATATTTTAAATTCTAAATCTCACTTGATTTTATAATATTAATTAAAATTATTAATAAAATCTCAAAATTAACCATAATAATAAGCCAACATCACTTCCCATAACCATAACAATTTGGTCAAATGTAAGCCATAATTATTTTAAAACTAAAAATCAATTAAATAAAGGCCTTAAAAGATAGAGAAATGAAACCTAACTCTCATCAGTACAAGGTTTGTTTAAAGTTTCAATCCTATTACAGTAACCATAATCAAACATAAGAATGAGACAATATTAATTAAACATAATGGATGATGTTGGAGGGTAAACGCTTGTATTCCAGCTGTTGTGGATTCACTAACTAGATCTTGTCTTTTTTTAGTTAATATTTTGGTTCTCAAGTTGATTTTCCTCTTTCTTTCAATGTTTGTGTTTGCATTTGCATTTATGTTTACATTTGTATTTTAAGAAGTTTGGCTTATATTAATATTATTCCTTAGAGGTTTGAAAATCAAAAATTGATTTCCACCTGTTCAGAAAAGATCATAGTCATAAAGAAAAGTATTTCTACTTATTCCTCTATATCTTCTTTATATCCTTAAGTTGCCTATAGAAATTTAAAAAAATTATAATGTTATAAATGTCATTATTCACTCACAACTCTCTTCTCCCTTTTTAAGATAGTAGATGCAATATTTGACTCTATAGATCCTGATTATCTAGATTTTTCTCTTCTTCTAATGTGCTATGTTGGATAGCTACTTATATTAGATGCGAACACTTGATTTATTTG
>JANSVA010000008.1:6127921-6144839 GCA_025504915.1 Erythroxylum reticulatum | reverse complement strand
AAACAAGTTGCCTTCGTAGGTGTCAACTTTATGACATTAAGCTCAAGTGATCCACCATTGAAATCACTAACCCCTTTAAGCTCAGTTATTTATACATTTATGCCCTGTTTATTAATTTTAAGCTCTAAATTTGAACTTCTCATCTTAATAAATATAAATCTTAATAAAAAATGAGATATTATACTTTCAATAGCGAAGAGATATTTATGCTTATAATCTTGATATTGGGATAATGTTGTGTATTATCGAATTTTTTATATTTTGTGTCTTAGCATGATCTTAATTGAATGTTGACGATGATGAGTGATGTTGCTAATTATGTTTAAATAAAAAAGTGTAAAAATTATATTTCATAATAAATTAAGAAAAGGAAATTTAGGTTTTCTACCATTTTTCAATCTATATTTATTAACTTTTCCTAATATTTATTTTTTTTGATTTTATTAATAAAGTTAATGAACGAAGAAGAGCTAATGAAAGTATAGAACAACTGAAAAAGTGGCATATCTAGGCAACCATTCATGATACAAGAATTAAATTTACAAGCTCTGTATAGGGGGAAGTTTTACAATGGATCACCTTGAAAATGGCATAAGGTCGTAACAAGAAGAAAAGGAGGGGGACAAAGGATGACCTCAAAGACAGAACTCCTCTTAAGTCTTAACCGTCAGTTACGTTGTCTGTTTCTTTTTCAACTGTTTTTCTGTTCTTTTCTTTTTCAGGGGCTGCAAATTTTGCTCAGCATTGTCAGGATTTTACAATGGATGACGAGACGTTAGGACTACAAGTTTCTCCGTAACCATAACCGCATATTACTCAAGTTTATTCATGTATAGATCTCTCTATCTTCCACCACTACTTGGTGTTTACTATTTTGATCCTGAGAGAGAGGGAGAGAGGGCGGAGAGGTGTTCATTATCGAAGGATTTAAGAAATTTGATTTGATTGATTTGAGGTGAGGTGAGGGATCATATTCATTTTCCTTGTCTTATATGTCCTCTTTTAGCATTTGTTCTTATTGTGTTTAGTATAATCTTATACAGATCTTTGAGGGTTGTTGGGTGCACCTAACCGTTGTTTCTCAACAACCCCAGATCTGTATTCTTCTTTTCCATGATCCATCTTATTCGTTTCCTATAGGTTTCTGTTCAATTTTGTCATGATTAAGATAGCTGAGGATACGGGTCTCTGTTTCTAGACTTCTCTTTCCATGCTTTTTGCTTTCTTCTTGGGATTTCCAGGTGTCAGAAGACCCATACTTTCTTTATACCCCACGACCGTCATTGCGTTCTCTCCGGTGGGAACGTTGATCTAATCTCCTTTCACTATCTATCCCACCTTCTTCCCTGTGCATGATTCTATGCTCCACTCTTTTTCGAATGACAGCTGTTTAGGCTGTCTGTACGAATCGGTTTAGAAGAGGAGATTTGTGTGATCTTCCTATTATTGTTTGATCTGGATTCTGAGTTTGTGTTAAGGTGACATCTCACCAAAGATAGAAAGGTTTGTTCCTTTTTTAATGAAAGCTTCGGCTCTTTGAGTAAATTAAAGCTTTAGACGAGGAGGCCCACTCCTGGGTTTTGGTGGGCTTTCTCTAATCAACGTATAAAAACCCTTAATTTTGGAAGGTTTTTCTCATTCAATTTCTGCCAGTTTCCATATTCAAGGTCCCACCTTGTAATTTTTTAACGTGGGGTGTTGGAAGGAGGAGGCACATGGTTTGTCCCTTTCCTTCTTGTTTCTATTTGACACTGGTCTTCAACAATTGGTTGGTTCTTCCACTTCATTTTATACCAAACTTGTATTTGACCCGCAATCGAATCATCCCTTTCCTCGAAATGGTACTTTACTTGTTGATCACTTGCTTTTCCTTCCTCTTCTTTTTAAAGTCCCTGCTTTCTGTCAAGCCACTGCCTCCATGGGCAAGTGATGTGATATTGTTGTCACAGTTGTTCTGTAAAGAGTTGGTTCCATTCTCTAATCTAGCTTCGATAAAGAATACCCTTTCCAAAAGTCTTTACATCACCAGAACCTCCTCAAGATTTCCCTTGAAGAGAATGGCTTTAACTTCTAATACGTATATACAAAAGAATGAGGATGAAAATGGAGGGATGTCAGTTTTGGATTTGCCAGAACTGGCCTTGGAGTGCGTTCTTGAGAGGCTGACACCTGCGGGGCTTTGTAATATGGCGGGTGTGTGTACTTCTTTGAGAGAAAGGTGCACGAGCGATCACTTGTGGGGAAGACATATGAAGCAGAAATGGGGAAAGATTATTGGACCTGCTGCTTATAGAGAGTGGCAATGGTATTTAGCTACTAGAAAAGATTTCTCCAGTTGTAAACAGGGCAACCAAAAGGGGCTCATGAAGCTTCTGTCTATGGTTTCACCCATTTCTTGGATTAGATCAAAGCTTGATGTTGATAGCAAGCACAGCGGTCCTATGCCTGTTGATTCAATCATGTCCTGGTACCTTGCACTTGAAAATGGCCGCTTCTGGTTCCCAGCTCAGGTCTATAACCGACAGGTGATGATGATCATGCACATGCTAGTTTTACTTGGCTCAAAGTTCTAAAATTTTAATTATTAGGATCACTACTCTGTGATTTAGTTCTTCGTTAAAAACAGTTTAGAGCAGTGGTCTGTCATGCTTTAAGGGGTTGTTCTTGTAATAACGATTCTTGCGTGTGTTCTTTCGCAGAATGGGAATGTTGGGTTCATATTGTCGTGCTATGACGCTGATCTTAGCTATGATCCTCGTACAGACTCATTTCAAGCCAGGTAATTGAAAACGTTGTCTTTTCGGACTTTGATTCTCAATAGTTCACTTGTTATTGGAACTTGAATGTAAATGTGGTATTATAGATTCTGGAAACAGCTTTTTGCCTCGAAAGGGTGCTTATGTCCAATAACGAATAGAGCAAGGATTACAAAATGTTTAAACTAGTTGACTAAATTTTTTTATTCTAATTTACTTTTGCTTCAGATACCCACCACATGGACGGAGAGCAGTAGCCATAGAGGATAATGTGCCATGGGAAAGGCTTAGGGCACCACCTGTCGACACTTCTTCGCACGATCTACATATCACTGATTGCTTGAATGATCTTCGCCCTGGGGACAACATTGAGATTCAATGGAGAAGAAACAAAGAGTTTCCTTATGGTATGTTCTTCCCTCCATTATCAGTTTTCTCTAAATGTTTGTCGAAAAGTCATGTTCAACCTTAATCATCGCATTAGTGTCCATAAAAAAAGATGCCGGAGACAACTTTTTAGATAGCGGTGAACTTAATCTATTGTCAGTAATAGCCAGAGACAGCAGAGCACCTTTTTTTTAAAAAAAAAAATAGCAGAGCATCAATTTACCATGAACTATGCCAGCACTAACATATGATGCCCGTGAACGTTACTAAGTTGGTCTTTTTTTATTACATATGCATCTCAGGTTGGTGGTATGGTGTTGTTGGTCACTTGGAGTCATGTGATGGGAATGAAACTTTCTGCCGGTGTCATAGTAGCGGTGAGTTCACTTCATCTTTTTTCTACGCTGCTTCTAAGTGCATGGAGATTTAAAATCCTTGGGATTCTGTATCTTTGCTATGTGTATTCTCATCTTAGGAGAAAGAGGTAGGTTTCAGTAATGGACCATTCTTGAATAATAAGTTCGGGTTCATGAAACAAGCCCTTTAATATCTTTCCCAGTAAAAAGTGTTTATGAATGTATATGTTGAGTATGCTTCCACTTATTAGACCTCCTTTTCTGAATTCCAACTTTTCCATTTGTGGACCACTAGTTATGCTATTTCTTTGGTCCCCGAGACAAATCCTTCTGTATATGTTTCAACTTCTACCGGCATAAAGTAACTTCTGCCTCTTTGGAATATTGATGGGCCAACTGCCCTTAAAGAACTTCATGTCTGCTATAGGTTTCCATCAGTGTGTTAAGATGGAATCTTTCGGCTATGTGGGGCTGCTTTAGTTATTGTTGGCTTTCCAACTTTCAACTCCATCTTCCATCTTCTTTGGAATTTGATGGACCTCCTTTGCCTTCAATTGATTCTTATCATTGGATGACTCATTGGTCATAGTACATCACCAGAAGAAACCCTTTTCCCCCTGCTATTTGCAACCTGAGGGAATAGAATATATGTTCTGGCTAAGAAAATGGGCTTGTAGGATATGATGTCATCCGTTATAGCTGTTGAAACTTACGCTGAAAGATGAATTCAATTTTCCCAATTGACCTCAGGAATTTCTCTCCGTTGATAGGTAATGTTTCTAGTGGGATTTCCTTTTGTAAAAATCAGCTAGAAAGGAGACGTTCCAATCATCGGCTTAGTGTTTTTTTTTTTTTTTTATGGCAGCAATTTATGATCACGACTTGTAACTTTATGAAATATTATGATCACATAATTTGTGAAGGTTAAACAAAACAAAGGAACTATGAAACATTTGAACATCTCTATCATCGCCAGAATTTTAATTTGTTGCCATAATTTTATCATGTTTGGGCAATCCCATAATGCATGTTTGACTTAATTGTAGATACTTGGATTACTGTCTTTGCCTCACACTTATAACATTAAATTGTCACACTTACATCATTAAATTTGTGGTAGCAGACACCGTAGTGTTAGAGTTCCATCAATATACTCCTGGTTCACGATGGAGACAGACAACAATTGACAGGAAAGACCATAGAGAAGAGGGGAATGAGGCTGATGGATTTTATGGTGGAATCAGAAAGCTATATAACAATGAAGAAATTTCCAGGTGGAAGCAGCTTTGGCCAAGTGAAGTCTTGGAATAGAACCCTGAACACACCATGGTTCTGATATGGATTCTAGAACTCAAGTCAGAGTAGCCTATCATATAAACAGCATTTCTAAGATATGAAATGGGTCTTGTAGCTCAACGCATAAGTGGGGATGTCACTTTTATCTGTCTTACATTGTGCTTTGGCATTTTTTCGGAGGGGATTGCATGGTCATGACTTGTGATTCTGATGTATGTAAAATGTCTCCGATTGATGAAAATATGATTAGGAAATTTATGTCACGAATAGTACGAGTTTTACTTGGAAATCATTGAAGAAGAGCAATGAAAATCTGTAACCATAAGTGTGGAACTTGGTGACTTTCTGTCCTTCAAACCACTGTGAACAATAGTCCGGTAAGTGGTTGTAGTCTACGATGAACTCATCTTTAGGCAACTTGACTAAAAAATGTTTTATTACAATAAAATCCACACATTGCAAGAAGTTATTACATAGTAAATCATGTATATAAGAACCTGAAGTCCTTTTGTGAACTTCTTTACATGGAATTCAATTATTTTTCTTCTTTTGGTTTGGATAATCTGGAAAGAAATATGAAATAAATGCCAGTCTTTGATGGTTGGAACAATATGGCTATCAAATCATCCTTCAGTATCTTGCACTATGACCAAGGCGTGAAAAGAGTCTTGATTTTGTTGCTGTCCAATAATCACTCCTTGGACTGTTATCTAGAAATGCCAGTTTTGATCCTACGCCATGCAATTCACTCCCTTCTGATTTCATGGACTTAAAGCTTAATTGGCTCAGAAGACTGAAATTTCCAGGCTGTGTTTGGTTATCTTTATCACCTCGTTTCACTATTGATAAGCTCTTCTTTAAAAACTTCTTCATCTTCTGTCTCTTACTTGTACTCCCCTCACGATCGCTTTCAGCCTTCTCTTTCTCTCCTACTTCTTCTGATTGAAAAGGATATGTTGCATGTTTTCTGTGCTTTTCATGCTCCATTTTCACCAACCTCACATGCCTCGCAAACGCAGCTCCTTTAGGTTTTGGGCTTCCTAGGACATGTTCAACAGGTTCTTGAGGACTGTCCGTATCTCTTCTGAAGCTGGGGAATCGCATGGAATGAGAAACACGATTGTAGAGTGAATCAGATTCTTGGCTTTGTCTGTTGTCGTAGCCCACGAACTCATTGGACTTCGTTTCTCTACTGAAGTACCTAAATGACGTGGAATGGTGGCCTGGACAGTGGTTGTAGTAATCATCCAAGTCCACTTGGGGTCTAATGCATGAAGGCGGCAATGGTCGAACACGACTGTAGTGCCATATTCCTGATTTCTTCTCTTCTTTTACGTTCTCAAGAGCCACCATGAACGGGTCATAATCATCATTCCAATAGTTCCGCCGTGAAAATAGATACTTAAACGTCGAAGTTGGAGTTCTCGGCGACAATATGGCGGGGCTTTGGCCACCGGACTTGGAGTAGTCGACGTCATTAACGTACTGGAGACGAGGCGGTGGCTTCAGTGGTGTCATCGACACCTTTGTACTTGAGAAAGCCATGGAATTTTTAGTAACCAAATCCTTCCATGGCTCATCATCATCATCATCATCATCATCATCATCATCATATCTCTTCCTAGTTTCCGAGTCATATTCATCAATGAAACCCCGACTGTCCCAAAACCCGAATGCTTCATCATCAAGATTTTTTGCAACCTTGCATGTCAAGGTTGTTTTTGCTGGTGTTGGCTCTTTATGTTCCGGACTGTAAAAAGTAAAATCGAGCTTATCATCACGGTAACCTCTGCCTGTTTTGATGGATGACACGTAGAAAGAGTCGTTGGAATATTCAGGAGACATGGTAAAGATCGGAACTTTCTTTAATTTGTTTCTACGAAGATGGGAGATGGAGTCTACCTACAGGCCTTCGCCACCACTTATATAGAAAGCTTCCATCTTCTTCCATTGATGAATGTATCGAGATCTTGTGCGCATTAGCTTCTAAACTATTCTTCAAAGCTTTTACTTTGCATTGCCTGTATACATTTGTGAAAAGAAGAAGCACGCCTAATAAATCCAAACTGCAAAATTATAAGATAATGAAATCGCTGACAAAAGAGACATCACCTGTGGGGGTGTCTCAAAAAATGCTATTTCTCGTACTTTTGTAAAGAACTACACGACCAGTCTCCAGGTCAAAGCATTGCTGCTTCTAAATAACTCCAGTCACCCAACATTTCTTTTATCGGTCAACTTTGCCCAATCCAGTAGAGGACTATCCAACGTGCTTAGATTAAGCATCTGTCCTTTCCCATATTGTCGCCAGTTGCCCTAATAATAAGAGAAAGATATGTGAAGCAAGAAACTGTTACGTTGTCAATGGAGGTATAGAATTGAAGGTTCATCCTTTCATAATTCCGACCAAGAAAAGGCAAATCTTGATTGGGGTTCAGGTAATTTCTGAGGAACATGTAACTTATTTGGCAATTTTGGTGAATCAAACTTTGCAGATGGGATCATATTTGGTGATGTTGGCTTTGTTTCATGGACTTGTTTAAAACTGTTGTAGTGTAACTCAATATCTAGAAATTAAGAATTGAAGAAAATGAACAATTGCCAAATGTCTGACAAGCATCCAATTTAATTATTTTGTTATTATATTATTTTTGACAGGATGACAGTAGAAGGATTGCATCAACATTGTTTCCTTCACTGAATTCTTCGCTGAAAAGGAAAAAGGACCATGGTGCTTTTGTCTCTGTTTCACATTACTGTATCAGTATCTTTTGTAGACTACAAACTAGCTCTTCACCTGTTTCATATGGCCTGTGCCTATCCTGTGCCATTTATTACAAGCCACATATTTCATTTATTTATTGTGAAATATGTGGCTAACAATAGATGGCACAAGCTTGGTACAAGGCATATAGAACAGAAGATCTTCCTATTGACCATCAATTGAAATGCTTGCCATTTTTCAATTAAAGATTTTCTAGTTGCGTAGAAAAACTCGTTTTTCTCATTCTGCCTGATAAGTCATCATTATCACCCAACTATCGTCTGAACTTATTCTGGAAAAGCTCTTGCTAAGATACCTGTACGCAGTTACTCGTTATTCAGTAGCAGTAACCTCTTTTTGTGTTAGTTGTGCAGTTTTCACCCTCTGCTAGACAGCTGATGACTATTGATACCTAAATTTAGCATATGTAGGCTTTCAGTCTGCAGCTATTAGGAGCATATGAATTGATAGACAATAAATTAATTAGCACAGGAAGGCTAGCAGCTAGACTAAAAGTTTGGTCATCGTGGATATAGCCAAGCAGAAGCATACGTAAGCAGTCTGCATCATATTCATCCCTACTCATTGCTACATAAGGCAAAGGCATGAGGATGAAGTCTGCCTCACCAAGCATCTTGGGGGAGTTGCCTTAACTTTGCAGTTTCTAAAGCAGTGTATTTCCTCTTTAAGCAAGTTAAACATCTAGGTAGGATGCATTAAAGAGCCTCTAGCAATTTAGAAGCAATGAACTTCAACTGAGCCAGGTATGAGAAGAAAACAGGTCCCTGATTTTTTACCATTATCTGCATATTGTCAGGATTATTTTTATACTTACTAGTTTTACTAGTTTAGCATTAATGGATAACATAGTGGAATGTTTGCAGAGAACTTCTAATCAGATTCCACCTTCTCCATGTATTCATTGTAGTAGATGGTCATTTTTAAAGCGTGATTAACAACATAAACTGCGGCCAAGTGGCATCTCTGAATCAGCTTCAACCTAGTGACCCGTATAAAAATTCCAAGCAAGAATTCATATAATACCCAGCAGTGGATGAATTTCAAGGCCAGCTAGCTTGATCTGTGCTATGCATATCAAAACTTTTGGCAACAGCACCCATGTATTAACTAAATGAAATCCTGTAGTTCTCATGTTTCACCTAAATATCATAATCCATACACCAAAACAGCATACTTCACCTCTCCAAGGAATCCTTTCCTTGGTTATTCTTCCTACAGCATACGATTTCCTCCATTTTGACTGTCATGGCATCATAAGGTTTTCCAAGAAACCACACTTCATCATTGTTTTATTGAAGAGCAACTTCAAAGATGACTCCTTCAAGATTTCCAACCACAGCTCGAGTCCCAAGAACTTCATTCATTCTCATCCTATTCTGAGTAGCTTCTCGGCTAATCAATGAATCCATGCTGCAAATACATAACAGCTATCATGGAAAAGGAGAAGATTACGGATATGGTTGACAAGGAAAGTCGTAACAGAACAAATGCCATGACAGAAAATTGAACAGTTTACTGATGTCAATAAAACTAAGAACAATTTTTCAAAAAAGGAATAAAGCTAAAAACACTTTTTCCAAGGAAATATTCGGAGTAAACATACTAAGCATCAAATGCAATAGATATAATTCATTGCTTTACCTCCCCAGTTCAAGTTTCTCACTAGTTACTCTTTTATCAAAATAATTCAATCCAGAATATAGAAGTCTATAGTGTACAGACTACATAAAATAGGAAAGGGCCAGCAAAGTTGGGGACACCAATATGAGCAAATAAGTTACTTACATTTTAGCTCTGGATACATAGGCTAGTATGAACTTGCATTTTCCTCCCCGCAAACGAAGTAATTGTTCCACAGTATTAAACAATGGAGGAATGCTCAACTGCTGAAAGCTTACATATTGTCAAGGATATTTTCATTTTCACTGGTAAGAAAGGGACTGCAGAAACACAAGAGAGAAAGAAAGAGAGAGTGCACAAGCAATGTTTGTTATGAATATACATTTTCCCATATGGAATAACTTGATATATCAAAGACAATACATAAGCATGCCTTCACTTTGCCTATGCACGATGGACTGAATACCTATGAAACTTCATCAGATTGCTCACGAGACCGTGTTTGCTGAAGTAACTATGGCAGGTGTAATAATAAAGCATGTACTAAAAATCAGTAGATTCTGATAACATTACAGTGACATGCTAATTGGACATTAGATTATACAACAATAACATATCACTGTTATGATGAAAAATGGACGTGCAACTGTTTCTGCAAAACTAAATTTATAGCAGCATGAAAAATAACTGTCAAAAAGCCTATAGTTAGTCGAACATCTTCACAAGGAAATTTGGAATAAATCAAATGAAATCGAAAAAAAAGGATGAAAATAGCAAGATATGTGCGCATAAATGCATATATTTCATAAACTATCCAGCAGAAGTATGACAATGCAACCATCTTTAAGTGTTAAAACACATTTAAGTTGACATAAGACTGCAGTCAACACGTTTTGAATGATTCTGGTCATCTTTTTCTTTATACTTCTCATAGGCATTGTCCTTACCTTCTCCCAGTCTAAATGAAGTTTCTCAAAATAAAGACAAAGAGAAGGAGCAAATAGTGATGGACAAACCTCATTGCAATGAGAGCAAGGTAATAAAGATAGAACCAAACAAGAAGCATTTGCTCAAAGTCCTGCATAATTTTCAATATTTTCAACTCCTTATGTTGAATGGATAGTAAATCACAAGCAAATTCTTTCTCTCATTAGTGATCAAACACATTTACAAATATTGTTGAAGTGATAGAACGGAAAGGAAACAATAAGGATATATATGTCAGCTCCAAGAATTAGGTCGAACCCCCCGGAGTATTTTTGTACTATATGATTGATATGGTCAGAATTTCCCCACTCAAGCTTTTCTGCTATTAATTCTGCATTAAGATGCCAAAAAGGAAGATGTCAGTTGGTCCCAACCAGAACACTGCTGTTCAAGATCCCATTTCTTCCCTCACCAGCACAATTCTCAGAAGATGCATGGAGCTCTATATTTTTCTTCAGTATCTGAAAGTGATTGATATGTTAAAGTACATGAAAATTACAGATAAAATTATTTAAATAATTTAGGCACAGAACCATGGCATCAAGAGTACATGAAAGTCTACAGGAGATTTTCCTAGAAAAAGTTCAGGGTTTTCCTTTTGGGGGCAACAATTTATGCTGGAATAATCTAGCTTATAAGGTCAAATTACATCCTAAGAAGAAATTGTTCAAAATAAGAAGTCATGTAAGTTCATAAACTTTAGAAGGGTTCATTTAGTACACTAAGAATCTAAACTACTCCAACTTTCTGATTCGTTAAACTTATGGGCAGAAAAAAAAATTAAGAAGCCCATTGAGCATTTATTTTACTAAGAAATATCATGAGACAAATGAAATCAGTATTCAACATTAAACTTATATAGGAGATTGAGTTTAATACCTATTTATAATAGAAGTAAATTTTCCAGTAGAAACATGATTTATTTTTTAATTTTTTGCTGATTGTTAATAGTAATATATGAATAATTAAATATCAAATATACAATTAACCTATACAAAATACCATGTAAATGAAAAAACATAATAAGCTCTACATTTTATACAATTAATAGTACAAAATTTATGCCTATGTCAAATATCATAATGAAATTCTTTTATTAAACACCTACGGCCACCAGTCGGAAACTTTCAGGATTTCAGAAGTTCCTAGACGCTCTCAATCATAAAAATCAAACATCTTCTACATAACCACATCTAAGTTCATGTACCATTGATACCATTATTCTTCAATTGATACGAGCCTTGCCTTCAGTACTTCTTCATTGTGGTCAGTTAACACAGCTTGATGGCAAAATCTACTGCAAAGGATTCCAGTAACCCCTGCAATTTAGTCAATAAAAGGATTACAATCTGTCTTTGGAGAATTCCATGATATTTAAGCTTTAACCAAGAACTATGAAAAAATTACAAAACAACGAGAAGCAATAGCGTGAAAATTTATATCCTGTTGTGCAAGGTGAGCTTTTAAAATAGAATGCTTTTTTAGAAATGGCATAATTTTTAAGTATATTCTGAGGGAACAAAGATGTGGAATCCAACATTAAGAAAAGCTTAACCACAATGCCGTCTAAATTAGGAGTATCGGACACTTGGTCAAATGATATGATAGACAAGTGCAAAAGAAAACAACACACCAGTCTCCCAATAAGATGAGAAACTGAAATCTCTCTTCTGAATGGCATAATTACTCCTAACAGTATTCAAAATCCATACTGGAATACATATACTCCACAAATAAGATTATTCGGCAATCTATCTATAAGTTGGAATAACTGAGATCCCATAAAGATATTACTTAAGATATCAATTATGCAACCTACAACACATTATGAGATAGGTGTATGGAAGGTATCAGGCTTCGTGCCAAGCTATTGTGCACAAGGTATCCAAACAACAAATACATACAGATACACCGAAAGAAAGAAACTTTGTTATCAAAATTTCAAGATTAAAGGGAAGAAACATTGGATGAAGTAGATATAACAAAAAAGATAATGAATTAAGATCACATGAGGACAACAGCATTAATAGATCTATGAAAACACTCACCTACTCCAGATCCTAGCTCTATGATAGAACATCCTTTGAGCATCTCAGCATTTTTTGACAGGTAGTCGTTCATTAGCATGGCACCAGGCCATACAAGTTGACCCGTCAAGTCAAAATCAGCTGTAACAAAAGTTTGTACAACAGGTTGAAAAAAGACATTATTCTAGCCGTAAACTGATAGACATGTGGAGCTTCAAAAATCATCAAGAAAGGTTCAATTAAAAACATTGAAACCAAAAGAATAAAAGCGATCTAGTTAAGCATGAATAACTCGATTAGATTGTTTCTACAAACATCAGGTATCCTGATAATTTCACTTAATTTTTCACATTCAATTAGCTTCAATTATATCAAGTTATATGATGATAGCACCACCTTTACATATTTACATAAACCTAAATATCAAAAAGAAATGAAATTTCTCAATTAGAGGCATTCTGTAATTCAGTCCATAAAGGTACGAGCCTGTAGGTAGCAGAGGTGTTCAATGACCCAAACGGTTTTATCATTGAACATCGTCTTTGACTTCGCTGAAAAGACTAAACGGAAAAGAGATTCCTACTTTATGAAAATGGCCACATCCTGAACCGTATCCTATAACACATCCAATTCAAAGAGAGCGAACTATTAATGCTTGTGTTTCTGGGTTTTCATTGTGCATTATAACCCACATGCGATTTTCATATGCCAGCAATGGAAAAGGGAGATCAATGAATATTCCTGAACCTAAAGGAACGAGCTTTCCGAACTACTATGTCATTCCGATTTGCAATAATGTAGTGGAGAGATTTTTTGTCGTTTAACTGAATTAAGAGCTGGCGATGCGAGATGGGTATTGCCTATTTGATTACTTCAGATCAAAAGAATTGAGGAAACACTCACTTGAAGCGGATTGGAGACAGAAAAGCTGAAGAACGTTTGACCCAAAAGTAAATGTCGTTAACTGGTAACTGCAAAACAAGTGAAATCATAGCTGTTCCTTGTTAGGATTTCCAGAGAATATATATAGTAAGAAGATTTTACTCGTCATTGATAAAGAAGGATTCGTCTAAGCAAACAATCTCTTCATCGTCTCTTCCTTCTTCTTCTCCTTTCATTTCTTTTCCCTATGTAGTCTTCTGTTGTTTCTTCTCTCTACTCCGTTGAAGCCTCGAGGAACGGTGAAATGAGATCGTTCAAGCCTCTAGCGATTCCGGTAGTGAGTGCGAAAGATTGCGGAGTAGACTTACAGATGACTTAGAAAGAAAAACTAGACCAGAAGTACTCGTTCTCACACAACATTCTAATTATCACAACTAGTAGAAATGGCAATTTTTGCAATCCGGCTCAGAAACGACACCGTTTGGATTAATCTAAAATTTTAATTTTTAGAGGTCAAGTATGGGGTAATAAATTATAAAGTTTATTTAAAATTTTATTTTATTATCGAATTTTTTAAAATATATATATTTTGTTTTTTAATATTTTAATTATGTGGAAAAGATTAATATATAAAATATTATCAAACAAGTAAAAAAATTAATAATTTTATACAAAAACTATTGACTGAGATTTTTTTTAATAATCAACAATAAATCAATAAATAGAAACTTAAATTAAAAAGAATTATGGATTTTTAATATTTATAATTCAATTGAGTTAGTAGTAAAAAATATTCTTTTTATTACAATAAACATTTAAAAGAAGCGAGAGAAAAGAATATTTTATAAAATTATATAGAGAAAGACCAATATTTTTCTTTTTTCAAACATTGAATACAGTATTTTTCTTTAACAAAAATGACATTTAATAAATCTAAATTGCTCAACTATGGTATCAAATAGACCTATAGAAATTTTAATTTTATTAAAATTATTCAAAAATGTTAAAAGCCAACATAATACCAAAAATAACAACAAGGAATATTTAAGTCCTTTGAAAAATATTAAATCGTAGTGTAACCTTTGACATTAAGAATTTAAACATGCTTAATAATATTTTAGTCCCTTTGTCTTTAAAAATATAAGTGATAATCATCCACATTAAGATAACTTTAAAGGGGAAACTAAGCAATACTACTTTTTGCTCATTTTCTATTTTAGGTTCCAGGAAAGTGAGAACAATGATGGAACTTTCTTTGTAGAAAAGAGTGAACATTTTCTTCCCTCATAAACTGTAAAGAAAAAGTAGCACAACTTACTATCAAACTCAATGATCGTTTTATGGACAAATGAAAACTTACTAAAGGCTCTTTGGTAATCACCAAAGGTAAGAAGTACTTAAAATTTTGTGTGATACAGGTAAAGCTCTCTAATGATGTTGTAAATCTAGTAGAAAAAAAATGGTACAATTGAATTGTGGCACAGGAGACTCTGTCATATAAGCTAAAAAGAAATGAATCAGTTGGTGAAAAATAATGCATTATTTAGAATTGACCAAGTGCATTTAAAGAATGTGTTGATTGTCTAACATGAAAGCAAAATAGTCACTTTTAAAAGCTTCCCTCCTTCTAGAATGGAGAATGTGTTGGATTTGATACACTCATATCTATGTGGACTAATGCCTAAGTCACTAGGTGGTGCTCAATACTTTGTGACTTTCATTGATAACCATTCTAGGAAGACATAGGTATACACCTTCAAGACTCAAGATTAAGTACTAGATGTTTTCAAGTTTCTTGACTTAGTTGAAAGAAAAACTAGGAAGAAGTGGAAATGCATTCGAACAAACAATGGTGGAGAATACACTGGCCATTTGACGTTTATTGCAAAGATCGTATTCAACATTAGACTATTCCTCCTATGACACCGCAGTTGAATAGATTAGCATAAAGGATGAACAAAACCTTAATGGAGAAAGTTAAATGCCTACTCTTACATGCAAAGTTGCCTAAGACATTTTGGGGTGAGGCTTTATTCACAGTAGTACATGTATTAAATCGTTCACCCTGTATCTCTTTACAGTCTAATGTTCCGAAGAAAGTATGGATAGGAAATGATGTTTCCTATAATCATCTAAGGGTATTCAGCTACAAAGATTATGTCCATATCTCTAAAGATGAGAGATCCAAGCTTAATGTCAAGACTCGCCAATGTATATTTATTGGTTATAAAGAAGATTAATTCGGTTATTGATTTTATGATCTAATCTGGAAGAAGCTAATTCGGAGTTGTGATACTATATTTTTCGAAGATGAAACTATTGAAGATCTTGGCAAAGTGAAAAAGGATATTACAAGATTTGATAGTGACCTAGTGGACTTAGAGTTAATTCCTCTAAAAACGATGCCAAGACAATTTGGAGATGAAGTTGAAAATTGCCAGTCGAACATAGCTGATGAGGATGCTCCTATTAAAAATCTATCAGATGAAGATTCTGATGAAGATGATGTTCATAATCAACCACCAATACCAAAGGCTGTTCAAATTCTAATAAAGAGATCCACGTAAAAAAGACAAGCCTCTACTAGATACTCCAATGATCAGTATGTGTTACTTACTAATAGGGAAGAACCTAAGAATTTTCAAAATGCTATGATAGACAAACATTAGATGAAATGGGTTGAAGCCGTGCAAGATGAGATGAAGTCCTTACATGAGAATAAAACTTTGAGCTGGTGAAGTTGTCAAAAGACAAGAGAGCTTTGAAAAATAAGTAGGTGTTCAGGATTAAGTATGAAAAACATAATCCTCATCCAATATTCAAAGCTAGATTGGTTGTTAAAGGATTCAACCAAAGAAAATGTATCGATTTTGAAGAGATATTTTCACCAATTTTGAAAATGATATCCACCTATATCATACTCAGTTTAGCAGCAAGTCTAAAATTAGAAATTGAGCAATTGGATGTCAAGACAACATTTCTTCATGGAGATTTGGAAGAGAAGATATATATGGAGCAACCAAAGAGTTTCAAGGAAAAGGGAAAAGAGGACTATGTGTGTAGATTAATGAAAAGCCTTTATAATTTAAAACAGGCACCGACAATGGTATAACAAATTTGAGACAGTTATCGGAGAGCAAAGCTACAAGAAGACTACTTCATATCACTATGTTTTTGTTCTCTAATGATGATTTCATTATCCTTTTGTGCTATGCTGATGATATGATGATTGTTGGCCAAAATATCAACATAATTAACAGTTTGAAGAAGCAGTTAAGCAAGTCTTTTTCATGAAAGACTTAGGGCCAGTAAAACAGATTCTTAGCATGATGATTATCATAGATAAGAACGTCAAGAAATTATGGTTGTCACATGAGAAGTACATTGAGAAAGTACTTCAAAGGTTCAACATGGGTAAAGCTAAAGTAGTTAGTTGTCCTTGCTAATTACGTTAGGCTAAGTACTAAGTAATGTCCTTTGTGTTGGGAAATCAGGTAAGAATCTGATCCGAACCGTAGTAGAATAATCACGAAACTTTTTTCGTGACTTTTGATTTCCCAAAAATTAAGATTTATTTAATTCTATAAAATGATTAACACGAACATAATAAAGCGGAAATTTAATTCGTATCTTATTCCAAAGCTTGATTTTTATCTTGATGCATCTCTCATACCGTTTTCGAAACCAATCTGTTTCAACCACCATAGCCGTACAAGTGTCCGGCCTCTAATGGTATCCACATAATAGGTTGAGAGAACTCTGTAACTTTTACAGAGAGGGTTAAGCATGAAGTGCTAGCTCTATAGAGCTCAAGCTTATTTA
>JANSVA010000008.1:6091190-6104825 GCA_025504915.1 Erythroxylum reticulatum | reverse complement strand
GTTCTAACCAATCTTGTAAGCTAAAATTTGACACAGGAATAAAACCGGATGATGAGTTCTATGACTTGGACAGCATTAAAGAAGCTATTAAAGGAGCTGTTGGATTTACTCCTGGGTTAGAGTGCAATGTCGACCAATCAAAGAATGCTCAGTTGTTTCAGGTTTACTTGTGTGTGGACACTTCTGGGTCAGACTTCATCGAGTGTCCAATACTACCAAGGGGAAGATGTCAATCTAAAGTCCAATTCCCCAAGTTCTAGAGTTGTGTCGGCTCATCGTTTCAACGTTCTTCTTCTTAATCAATTTGTATATTGAATTGTTCCCAAATTGGCAAAATGGAACATAAACTTCAAGCTTCATGGATAGATTTTTTGTTGCATAATACGTAACGCAATGAAAGTAACTCAGTTAGTTGTAATCAAATGGGTTGGTAGCTTCCATGATATGAATTATAGAATAAGTTAGAATGTGGACAAGTAACACCTCATCGTACTTTGTTTCTCAACAATTCTTAATTTATACGTATGAAACAAATTGTTTTTGTGACATTGATAATAAATAGATTGACTATAACAAATGAATTAACTAATTATGTGCGTGCCAGCTACAGCTGATCCAAAAGACCAACTTATGGATATCAAAGCTTCTTTTGTACAAAGAATAGCAGCCTTCTAGTTCTCAACTTTCGGAGTTAATTATGTCGTTTAAGTAGACCTTGATATATGCCAAACTCTTCTACTCTTTATAACGATCACAACAGTGCAAACACCTTCCCAAAACGTCACTCCACATGGCCTCAGGTGCCTTAAGAATATCAACATCAAATTCTGAAATTCCAAACATCAAAGGTTGAAGACAACCCAACTTTGTCTAAAAATAGTAATACCCAATCAATAGAAGTGACACATGCCAATCTATAAATGATCCAAAGTCTTCACATGCCACTGTCGGATCATTACCACATTGCTTTTATGTCATAGTGTCATGTCATGACCAGCCAGCCACCTTACTAAATTTTAAAGCGTTAACTTTTTCTGCTGCTTGTTTTTATGTTAGTAGAGTCATTTTGAATTTTTTAATTGAATTTTTTTTCAGGCATTATTTTTAAGAAACTTTTTTTTTGTTTATTATGTAAAAAAAAGTGACTTTAGCCAACAAATTTTTGTTTTCCAATTCTAATAATTTATTCTTATTCGTTAAAGATTCATCATTATTTTTAACTTCTTAACCTTTTTGAAATATTGCACTGTTAATTTTTTCTCTGATTATATAAGTCATGATATGCATATCTTAATTCATTAATTTCAATATTAGAGTCAAAATAATATGCCTTATTCGGTCATAAAGCAAACGTTGTTGACTTTTTCAGGCTCTTCTTCTTCATAGTTATTAAAATCTTCATCTGACCAAACTGCAGACATAACATGATTTTTGGGTTTTCTATTTTCTATCTTGTCCTTTTGAAGAAGAGGACATTCTGATCTTGTGTATCAAAGCTTCTTGCAGTGATAGCATATAATTTGATTATTTTATGCACTACTATTACTATTGTTGTTGTTGTCTTTTGATAAGAATCTATTATTTCTAGTTTTCTTGTTTCCTTCTTTTTTCTTCATAAAGTTCTTTTTGTATAAGTAGACATATTTTCAAGTTGCATTGGTCATCTTCACCTATTTGTAACTCAGTATCCCTTTCATCATCATTTGATGGATTTGATTCGTCAACTGCTTTTAATGTCATTTATCTTCTGTATGAGGATTCTTCGTCTTGCCTAAACTCGGCTTCATTAATCATTAAGTTTCCTCTTTACCAATTAAGTAAAATTGTATCGAGATCTTTTGCAGTTTCCAAATATGTTAATTTAGGTCTTCATTCTTTTGATAATGATCTTAGAATTTTTGTTACCAACTTGTCATTTAGATATATCTTGCCCAAGTTTTTCAAGGTAGTGATAACGTTTTTGAAATGTCCGAAGAATTTGTTTATTGTTCCTCCCTTTTCATGCAAATAGTCTCTTATTGATGCACTAAAAGACTTATTCTACATTTATTCACCTCATTCGTTCCTTCAAAAGTAACTTAAAGCTTGTCGCATATTTCTTTTGCTGTAGAGCAGTAGGATATTTTTTCGTACTCTTCTGGAGATAGTGCACAGATTAGATGATGTCTTGCTTTGACATTAAGCTGTGCATTTCTTCTATCAGCATCAGTCTACACTTCTACATTGTCAGTAGTAGGAGTTATAGCCCCAGCTTTGATAGCTTCCCAGATTTCGATATCCACCGATTAAAAATAGATGGTCATTCTCTCTTTTCAATAGACGTAGTTATTTCTATTGAAGTAAGGAGACTTTGAGACAAATTATCTTCTAAGAATTCTTAAGTTATTTGCTATCATTTATCACGTGTTTAACGTTTTAAAAGAAAGGATCCCATTAGTTATTTAAAATACGGAAAAAAATCTATTAATCGAAAGGATCTTATTCATGCTTAAAAAGAAAGGAGTCTGTTGATCGATAGGAGCTTGCTAGAGCTCAAATAGAAATAAGCGTGTTAATTAATAAGAATCTGTTGATGCTTAAAGCGAAAAGAACCTCTTGCTTTATAGAAAGTTAAAAACAGAAGGAGCCTATTGAAAAACTGAAAGAACCTCTTGAAAACACAAATTTATAAAATGAAAATTTAAAAGTTAATAAAAGAGAAAGAATGACACAGTAAATTTATACTAATTCAGTAAACAACCAAGCTTATGTCCAGTTCCAAAATATTCCAAGTAAGTTGGCAATCAAAATAAGATTTATTGTACCTTTTTCTCATTTTCCATTTTAGGTTCTAAGAAAGTGAGAATAGTAACGGAACTTGCTATGTTGTAGAAAAGAGTGAACATTTTCTTCCCGCATAGACTGTAAAGAAAAAGTAGCACAAGTTGCTATCGAACCCAATGACCATCTTATGGTTCAAACAGAAGGGTTATAATGTTGAGTACAATTCCAAGACATAAATTACCTCTTGTTGACTTGAGGCTCTGAATTTCATTTATTTCTAAAATTATATGATTGTATCACGGTGCAATACACATGTTACAAAACAACAACTTGTGGGCCACTCTTTCTACCAAAAGGGCATTGCAAAGTTGAAGGCCCGAAACCTCTCATATCTTAGAGACATCAGCTGTCACTCGGCTTAACGCAACTGCACTTTTTGATCCAGGTTGACGACCTAAATGTTTGCAGATGAAATCTCCGGCGGAAAGAAGTTTTGCAAGATCCACATTTGTATTCACACCTAACCCCTTAAGCATGTAAAGCACATCTTCTGTTGCAACATTGCCTGAAGCGCCCTTTGCATAGGGGCACCCGCCTAAACCTGCCACAGATGTGTCGACTACACAAATCCCCATCTGTTAAGAGACAAAATAGGAAATAGTTATGACATATACATCACATCGGGCTATAAAAATGAACGATAAATTCTTAAATAACCACATGATGTGAGTATAGAGAATTACTAATCCCCAACAAATATATGCTAAGAATTTGAATGGAGTTGAAAGCATGGCGTGACTAAAAGGCAGAATTAAGATACAGTCTGATAAAAGTTGCCTGAGTATCCAAGTCATGGATGGAAAGCCACAAACTATGCTATTAATCGACAAAATGCAGTTATTAACTTGTACTCATCCATCCTGAGGGAGAACTAGAAAGGGTAGTTCTTACCTGAAGGGACACTAAAATATTTGAAAGCGATTGCCCATAGGTGTCATGGAAATGTACAGCAAGCTTCTCAGCAGGAACAACAGCCATTACAGCCTCGAGCATAGGCATAACAGTACCTGTTCCACATCAAAGGGAGGGCAACTGAGAATAACAAAATGTCATAACTCGAGAGACAATAATACAACTGAGTTTACATTGGAACAATCAACTAGAAGGCAGTAAAGTTAACTCCATCAGTTTTACTTGTGTATTAAGATTCACAAGAGCCCCAGGCACCCTAGAAAGATGCAATCACTACTAAGATGGGGACCATGCAAATTCAAGACAAAAGCCATCAACACAAAAAGCACCACTGATTAACCTTTGGAAAATATGAAATAGCTAGAAGTGTTGGATAACCTAAGAATAACAGGTGAGCAAATTTTGGAAAACGAAGAAGAAGTTCAACAAAACAAACGCCTATATGTTAACCGCCACACTTTGATCAAACAGACCAAGGGCATTGCTTGTTGTGCATGAAGAGGCACGTGACTGAGGAAATCATGAAACAAAGAGAGCAAGATAGGAAAGATTGAATAAATTCTAATATATTATTGCATAATCATTACCGGGTGTACCAACTCCAATTGTATCACCAAGGGATATCTCAAAGCAACCCATGTCATAAAGTTCTTTTGCCACATAAGCCACCTTTGATGGAGAAATCTCTCCTTCCACCGGACAACCAACAGCACAAGACACATACCTATAAAGTTCAATAGCAATTCATTTTCTCAAAATAGGCTACTTCTGCAAATTTAGTACAAGAATATAATCACTATAGCTTCTAATGTAAAAGCTAACCCTTTTAGAATTCAAATAATGCTTACAAATAACCATGTCCATAGTTCCTACATTTATCTTTAAAGACTTTGTACAACACAGATCACAAGACCTCTAAGACAGTTATCATCATGACCAAAAGAACTGATCGGCAATCTATCTTAGCTAATAGGATTAGGGAACATGAGGTGGTCGACAGATAATAGCTGGACAATTCCAGCCACAACACAATAATAGAACAAAAGATATCAAACAGGTGTAAGACTTTTACAAATTTGTTCATTAGGAGGTTTAATCTGCACAACATGCGGATGACAGAAAGATATCAGATCTCTCAATAAGGATTCCAGTCAAAAGATAGATAATGTATACCCACGAACAGGTATTGAGAGTGCTTTAGCAGCACGAGTAACAGCACGATAACGAACAAAACTCTCTTCAATGCTGCAATTGATGTTTGACTTTGAGAATGACTCAGAAGCTGAGGCAAAAACTGCTATTTCCTTAGCACCCGCTGCAACTGCTGCTTCAAACCCCTAGAAAATAAACAGATTACACCTTCAGATTCTGGTAGACCATCAAGGCAATGTTTGAGCTCCAATTAATGTGTCAGATATCCCACCTTTACATTAGGAGTAAGGACAGGTAATCTAGAGCCCTTCAAACTACGAACAGCTTCCATTACATCTCTTGCATCTGCCAGCTGTTTGAAGCAGTAAAATAAATCGTAAAAGACAAGAAACAACAGAAGATAAATGAACATAAGCGAGGAACCACAACCAAAAAGAGGCATAGAGAGAAGAAGACGGAGAAACTAATAGACTGATATAACCTTCATGATAAAACAGTCTGCAATAACACTTAATAAACATGTGTTCATTCGCTGGTTAATGATTGTATAAAGGTGTTTCTAAGATATGGTGAAACTCTTCAAAACTTCAACAAATGTAGCATAAGTCTATAATTGATATTGCCAAATCAGATACGAAGATAAAAAAGCACATCAGATCATTACTACAGCATACTAATTTGACAAGATCATCCATCATACACACAACTTGGTTGAACTTAAAATGAATGAATTAAATTACCTGCGGAACCCATTTAGGTGACACAAAACCTGTTGCCTCAACAACCGGCAACCCCGCAGCAACTAGTCTTCGAATCAGTTCAACCTTCACATCTGTAGGTACTGTGATTTTCTCATTTTGTAATCCATCCCTGGGACCAACTTCTACTATCTTCACAAACTTTGATATACCATTCAAAAGCTGAATTGTATCAGGAAAAGAAAAATCAAAACATAAATAAGAGGGAACTAAATTTTTTTAACCGCATAAAATGTAAAGTGATAGACATTTGGGCAAATGCAATGCAGGAATGAGAAATGAAACTTGGATTCTTATTTATCGAAAATAATGACCTCAATCTTCTAATCTGTACAAGAAGATTATGGTTTTATTATAAGCATGAAATCACCTTATTTGCTGTATGCTATGTGTCTTTGTCATTGACTTAGGAGATGTAATGTCAATCAGAAAAGTAGTCGACTTGTTAAAAGTTACAGATACCTTATAGTTCCTGCCTATGGTCGTACTCCTACGATTAAAGGAGTCACCTTGGGATGGTTCTCTTGTATGTCTTTTCCAGGGAAATGTTTCCCCTTTATACTCCTCATAATCTTCTCTGAAACCAAAGTGATCACAAGTTTTACTTATTGCATGTGAAAGGGAAATTGAATAATCCAGACGATGTGACAAAGAGGAGAAGCATAATATTGTAAGTACTTACTCACAACAGTTGGAAGAGTTACAGCTTCTTCCATCAATCCAGCGATTTCCCATTCCTATATCATCAACTCTGGGACGGCAAGCACCAGATGAGAACCTTTGAATCATATCAATGGTACTCATGCTTGGTAACTTGTTAAGTCCTAGTGGTTCCCCCAAGCTCGACATTGTGATGGTCAATGTAAAAGTTCAGGCTGAAATCAAGAGAAAAATTTGTTAGATATCTATGCCTCCTAGGACAAAAAGATACTTATCAAGAAGGATCGATCTCATTAGCATTGCTTCACATGTATTGATCGTGCAGAATTTGAACACTTAAAAGTGTTAATAACCACTAAACATATAGAATCGCAGCTTTTGCTGTCTCCTTTTGACAAGTGAATGTCTATTATTTATGCTACCACTCGGAGCACAATCTACTTGGCAGCTATAAGCAAGAAAAAGGAGAAATGAAAGAAAAGCTACAAATTACAGCTAAATAGTTTCATAAACTAACACATAATAAAACTCACAGCCATAATCTAATATTTTGAAGCAGGCACTAGATGAGTGAAACAGAGCATTTGGAAGCATTGAGGCTTATGGCTTGGTATTCCAAGATAACAGAGAATAATTTCATCAGCGAAATAATTGGATACAATGCAACCAGAATTATACCTAACCATACACATAATTGATCAGTTTTTTCACCAACTGCGTCATTGCCTTATTTATCTTATCCAATCCTTTCTTTCGCTTATGGCATCCCATTTTTGAGATGAAACAGTTCAGTTAAACAATCCTAGGCGTCCCACAAAATTTTGGTTTCAATGTTCAAAATTCACGCCGACGGAGGACAATGCACCATCCAAAAATTTAGAAAATAAATAGGACATACGAGCATAGATCAAAAGCCCGTCTCCATGAAAGCGGACTACAAAGCTAACAAGCAAGAACTCAAATCTAAACAAAATAATGGAACAAAACATGAAAAGTCTGGTTATAATTAAATTGTATTCCTCGTTGTCACAATCTTTTCTCCTCCTAATTCTCAGAAATCACACAGAAGAATACGCGTAAAGGAAAAAAGAACCGTAATCAAGAAGCTAGAAAAAGAAAGAGAATGAAAGATGGACCTTGGATTGCAAGCTACGAAGAGAGTAAAAGAATAAACCAAAAAACTAGGGTTCCCAAAGCAGATTCAGAAACCCTAGGAATTGGGGATTTCCTTGATTTTGACTGAGTTCAAATAAATTGTTCTCCAAAATTGCAGGAAGTTATTAGGTAGACGAAGAAGAAGAGAAGGTGATAACCAAAATGTGACGGGGTTGTTATGTAGGCACGTTTTTCTGTTTTCTTCTTTATTTTTTTATTTTCGTATTATTGTATATATAATAAGGACAATTTATTTTATCCTTAACGTGAATTATAGAAAAAATAGAAAAATGTGAAGAGATGGTGTATTTTGAGGGATCAGATCCTCTGGCGCTTCCAACTAATGAGATTCTGTCCTATGAAATCATTACCATCCACTCAACTACCAGGTTACCTAACCAACGGCTCAGATCAAAAGGGACAAAGTAAGAACTGAATTAAAAAAACAACAGACGATCCATGCCATGTTTTGAGTGTGTGGATATTATTGTCATAAGAAAAATAATATACGACATTGATTTGATAACAAATTTGTTGAAAGAGTCAGACAAACGGCCTTGGGCGGAGTGAAGCGAGGGTAGGAGGTGGTGGTAGGTAGGTAGCCATCTGTTCTGTTGGGAGTTGGTCAGTTGTTATCGTTGCCTCTGTAATTATATACTTTTATCTTATTTTTATATTGTTAGTCTATTTTCTATAGATCATCAATTGTTTCAATCAAATCACAATAGTTAGTTACGCTTTAAGTTTTGATTTTAATTAAAATAATTTTTTATTATTGATAATAATTATAAATTAAAAATCTCATAGATGCATTAATTAATTAATTTTTATATAATATATAAATATTAAATATATTGATTAAAAATAAAAATTTTAAATTCAAAATTTCTAAATTTTTACTTATAAAATAAGATGTATTTATTTTAATTAAAAATAATTTTACTACTTAAAATTAAACATTTGATGTTTAATAATTATTTCATAAATGAATAAGAGTAAGATTAGTTTTAATGGGTGACACTTTACTTAAGTAATTTTTATTAATTTATTATAAATTTTCGTATAGAGTTTTATGAGAAATTTTGATAAAACAATATTTTATTATGTATGATACGAATATATGTGAAAAATAAGAAGTTTTACTTTAAATTTTGTTCATTTTATTTAAAATAAATTTATGTTTAAATATAAGTTGTTATTTAGTTAATATTTCATTAGAGTTATGTCATAAATAAAAAAATTCTTATAAAGGAATTGGTAATGTATTGTTATAAATAAAATATATTAAAATATTATACATATCATAAATTTAACGTAAATAACATATAAATATTTAAATAAAATAAAAACAGTCGACAAAACATATAGAGGTTAGAGAGATTGGTATTTACCCATAAAATCTAACCTTATTCTACTAAACGTCGCTTAATAGAAGAATTTATATAAATATGTAAATAAAATTTAATAGAAATAAATTCTAAATATTTATAAGCCACGGCGCGATTCGTGGCCGCTAAAACAATTGAGTGGTTGGTAATTTTAATTCAAAACAAAAAGATCTCCGATCAATCGGTGCCAAGTTCCTGATCGTCAATCTCCATCTCTTGTTATTGGTGGTCAGGAGGAGGTTGTTGGCCTTGCCAGAAACGCATTAATTGGGATTGTCGTTTTGCGGGGGTATGGTCAAATTGAAGAATGAGGCTCAGAATTTAAGAGCAATAGCAAAAGGCCCTGGTGGCTGGAGGATTGTCATGTTCATATCATTATTATATAATATAATGATGAGGCCATCCATCCATTCCATCAAATTAAGTACGGGCAGCTATATAATATAATGATGAGGCCATCCATTCCATCAAATTAAGTACGGGCATCTTTCGTAAATTCTCTTCTTTAAAATTACCTATTCTTCTTATTAGTTAGAAAAAGAAATTTAGAATAGTTATTTTCAGGTTTAATTATAGCTAAATACGACGTGATTTTGTCATTATCAATTCTGCATACGTCATAAAAGATTACCATGTTGAGGACCGAAATATTCTTGTCTCTCGTAATCTCGTCTTCGCGCTCTCGTCTCTCTCTATTTTCATAATTTGGTCTTTTTTTCAACATTTTTCTGCTAGTAATTAATAATTTTTAACAGTAAGTAAAAAATTAATAATAATAATAAGAATAATAAAATTAATAATAAGAAGAAGAAAATTAATAAAAATAAGGAATTTAATAAGAATATATATTTATAATATTTATAATAATAAGGAATTTAATAATAATAAGAATAATAATAAGTATAAAATTATTAATAATAATAATAATTAATAAGAATAAGAATAATAAAATTAATAAGAATAAGAAATTTAATAATAATAACAAGAAACTCCCTGAAGCATCTTCTCTGTCACGATTGTGTAACTCCCTGATGTTGACTAATTAAGTCATCCTGTGACTAGCCACCACGTATGGGGGTGACTAATTAAGTCACCCCCCGTAACTTTAGTTGTAACTAACATTTAAGTGAGTCACCACCATCTATGACTAACATTTAAAAGTTAGTCACACCATTTTATTAAGGTGGTGAAGAAGAAGAAAATTAATAAGAATAATAATAACAAAATTAATAATAATAAGAAGAAATTTAATAGTTGTAAGAAATTTAATAATTAGAAAGATTAATAAAATTAATATTAATAAGAATAATAGTAAGTGGTGTAAGTGGGTTGCATGAGAAGTTAACATATTACTTCTGATGAGTTGTATGAATATGAAACAAATATGGTGAGTAATTGATATTACACGATTGTGAGAATAGTGGTCATTATACATGTGCATCGTCGATGAAGAATGAGAATATTAATGTCCTATTTTTGTGTTTATGATGATTAATATTTCAAGAGTTTGAAATAGATAGATCATTGATAACGGTGTAGGAAAATGGTGCAAAAATTTAGTTATGAATATATATGTATGTAAATATTATGTTTTTCGTTATTATAATCAAACATTAAGTATGATTTGTTTGTGATTGAGGTTGAAATTGAACTGAAATAGAAGTAGGAATGAAGATGAAATAATGAAGATATAAGCTAGAAATGATGGACTAAGTAAAAAAGATGAGCTAGAATGAAAATGGCGATGAATTGTACAGGAATATGATAGATGAGTGTTTTCACTGAACATGTGTCTATATTTTAGCCATATCTTGATTTTTAAAGATCCAAATGAGATGATTTTTAATTTCGATTAAATTAGACACATACGGCTACATTTTTCATGGAGAAATCAAATTTGAATTCTGTCTTTAAGAGTTTCAAAATTTGACTCGAAGTTAAGTATTGGGAGCAGTTGCAGTTTGAGAACAGTCGATGATATTTTGTGTATAACTTGCAGAATACTGAACCAAATGAATGAACTTGGTGTCGTTAAAAACTTAAGACACATAGGAACAATTGCTTAGAAGAATGTTTTGCATAAATCCTTCTTTTTTGTGTCAAAATGGCCATGTAAATTGATTTGAAAATATGTTTTGGAGAGTAGTTGAATGAAGCTTGAATATTGATCATTAGGTCATGCACGATCGTACTTGACGAAGAAAGGAATCCTCAGGGTAAACCTTAGGAGAGTTGCACGATTGTTATAGAGGGGAAGCATTGGGTAGAGTACGAGATTCAATAGGAAATGCATGATTGTGCTTATAGTGTAGTGATATTTGACAGTTTTGAATACCTATCACTCTTTTGACCATAATTTCTTCTTCGGACCTCCGATTGACTTGAAATTTGAACCACAAACTCTTCACACATTGTTCATGGCCATTTGAATTCATTAGAAAGGAACGGTAATTGTTGAATGAGGAAGGTATAATCAAAGATTACAAGATATGATTGAGTGATGAACTTAAAATGAGTTTGTATTATTGAAGTGTAAATCTAAGTTCAAATTAGGCACATATGAAGTTCGAAGTATGAATGATCATGAGTCACCCAATTTAATTAGTATTTAATTAAATACTAGTCATGGTGATGACTTACTAATTCACCGCGCATGCATGACTAACATTTAAAAGTTAGTCACACTAGGTAGTGATGAAGAAGAAAATTAATAAGAATAAAAATAAGAAAATAATAATAATAAGAAGAAGAAGAAGAAGAAGAAGAAGAAGAAGAAGAAGAAAATTAATAATAGTAATATAGAAATTTTTTAGCAGTAAACTAAACAAAATAATATCTATTTTAGTTTATTTATCATCTTTTATATTCTTAAAAATAACTATTTTATCCGTTATATTTTTGTTGTTGAAAGAAACAACCCTCTCCTTTGACTTTTCTGTATCTAAAAAGAAATACTAATACACCAAGAACGACGAAGTTTATAATATTATTTTGTTTTGACTGTGATTATGTGAAATGGTGGAGGTCAATTATCGAATGCTACCTAAAACATAATATAATATTGCAAAGATTCGGCCCAAAAATTTCAACCAACCCTTTGAAAGGAATTAGTCAAATCTAATACGGAATGAAAATTAAATAAGTTAAATCTATAAAATGAGAGGTTTAATATTTAAAATATTCAATTAATATTAGATTATTATAAAATTAAATAATTTAAAATATAATTAAAAGATATTTAATTAAAATAAATTGTTAATTAAAAATTAATTAATTAATTTAAGTTTATAAGATTTATTAATTTATTAAAATTTATTAAAATTGATTAAATTAATTAAAACTAAAAAATAAAAAAATAAATAAAATAATTTAAAATTTTTATAATTGAGCGGAAGATAACGTAACGGTTTGAAATGTGCATGAGAATGATTGAGGAAATGTCTCTTTAAAGGAATCCATTACTTGGATTTGGTCATCAAGGAAAGCCCATGTGTTACTAATTAGTAACCCATAGCCCATAGTTGAATAGACAGGGTTTCCCTCCTTTTTTGAGTGAGTTTGCAGTTAAAATGCACACTCCAGTTCTCGTTCTGAGTTCGTCTCCTCCTTCTTGTATAACATTCTTTAGTTTTCCATTTTCCAACCAACAGGCAGGGGGTTGGGGTTTGGGGATTGCATTTCTAATTTCACTATCTAAAGTGATTTTCTAATTGTAGTTTGATTTGTTTAGAGGATTACTTGAAACGCGAGTCTGGGACCAAGGCTCATTATAACAGGCTGCAAAGGTTAAACAACTGCCTTCCCATTATCCACGATCCATGTTGAAGATGCTGCTAGAGGTGGGCGGCTGATATTATGTAGCATTCTAAACTAGTTTGTATGAGAATTTTATGCATACCTCTTCTGTTGATGCTTGCTTATTTTAACACTTGCTGTTAACTAACAGGAATTGTAGTTACAAACGATGTACATGCTATCCTGCGAGAGCGCATCCAGCTACAAAAGCATGCTCTCTCGCTCTCTCTAGGTTAAATATGCTAGTGTTGCTTGCTTTTGTATTCTAGCCTAATGATCTTAATCGCAGCTTCATTTTCCAATTTTAGCTTCATTTTCTATGTTATGCATTTTCCTTTCGATCGTTTTTCTGTTTTATTTGAGTTTGCTATCTCTAGACATTTGTTATTACCTTTTCCTTCACAGGTTGATTTTTTCAATTTCTTATCCTGGTGCTTCATTGCTATGATGCTTCCTTCTTTTTTTTTTTCCTGAGACATTTTCCATTTGGTTGCTTGTGCCAGTCCATGATTGAATTGAGCCGGCCACAAGATGAACAAGTAGGAGATGGAGCTACATTTGTCATTGCACTTGGTATTGTATCAACACATCATATTGGCACTTGGATTTTATAAGTTTAGCTTTTACTTTTCACTCTCCTAGATGCAAGTTAATATCACAAAAATATAAGAGTAGATTCCCTTTTGCTATTGTAGAATAGTGTAGAATTGTGATGTTAGGAAATTCAACTATTTTCACACAACTGGAATGCCAATAGAACAACACAAAATTTGATAACAGAGTTTGACCAAATTGTACCTACATCTCCGGGACTACTTCACACCCTTTTTATTAGGGAGAAAAACAACACTTATAAGTATTTACTCTCAACACTCAACTCACTAGTGTTTACAAACACTCTCAAACCCTTACCCTAATACACCCCAAAATTACTCACAAAAAACTTACTACTCTTAGTCTTTTTCTTACTCACCAAAGGATGAGTGACTAAG
>JANSVA010000008.1:6060447-6080960 GCA_025504915.1 Erythroxylum reticulatum | reverse complement strand
GTGAATACTATGTACAGGATTGTTTGTATTTTCACAATTTATGATTATTTTGTACATAATTGCTTGGCATGCAACGACACCCACTTGTCTATATTCAGCTATCAAATTTTATTTAATGGGGACTACAACAGGCCTTTTTTTTTTTTAACATAATAATAGTAAAACACTTGCAAACTCTTTAATTTTCAAAAAGAAAAAGAACACACACTCGCAAACTGCAATAATGACTTGTTACCCTCAACGGAAAAAGCCAACAAAATTCCTGGTTTCACTAAATAATATAACCTACTTCTTTTAAAATTCCATGTACATGAAGGAAACAAGTCCCTAAAAGGGCAAATCAATTGGATAATAGTTCTTCAAAGATTCATATTTTATCAAAAAGTTGATTAAATACACACAGTTAAACAAGAACACATACCTGGGCAATCTTTATTGTGTTTAAGCATTCAACTATCTTAGGAGACACAGACTGAAACAACTGTATATAAAGAGAGCAATTAGTCTCAAGAGTCCATCCAGCAGTTCAGCTACGTCAGTAGATTCAAGAATGTAGTATGGTTACCTCCAGAATTAAATAATTTAAGCTGCTTCCTAGAGGGATCTCATCACGGTTGTTGAAGGTGTTTTGAATTCTTGAGCAAAGTTCTTTGATTAATGAAAATACTGACAGCTTAACTGCACATAACAGTTTTACAGATACAGGTAAGAAAAATTACAACAAATAACCAGAACGGTACTTATCAAGTAAAATACCTGTCCACTGAAAAGCAGCCGAGAGAGAAATGTTGAACACGAACATCAAGTTGTTTTTCTGTTCAAGAATATCCTCTACGCTTGCCACATGGATACAAGACACCACGCAACATAAAACTTTCTCAAGTGGAACAGAAGTGTCATCAATATCATCTGACACTGCATGAAAAGATAATCTATGTTAAGGCTAAAAAGATGTACCTTCAACTTGAAACTTATCCTTGGAATAGTAACAAAATTAATTTCCTAGGAAAGCCTCAGAAAGGTCAAAGTTCGGAAATGTTATAGGTGTATAATCCTATAGACAATTTTTCTATGAAAAAGTTGCCTAGTGTGTTTTTAATGGATTGGTGATACCAAATACAAACTGAAGTGTATCATATCAGTAGAACGATCTTTCAGAAGTAACAGCACGATGCAAAACGAAGTAATGTGCTCTGAATGGGAACTCGTGCCATCCACTCCATTATCCCAAAACACCAAACATATACGCAACCAGCATAGAGACCCCCAATCTCCAAGAACAATATTTGTTAACAGATTAAGGGGACGCCTTCCCGGACAAATTACATGTAGTACGTCCAGATAATGAATTTGCGGTTTTAGAATAAAAATCATATCTAGAAGTGGGGTTAAGTTGGTACCTAAGAAGCACGGATCCGGACATGGACACGAGACACGACACGGACACAGGAACACACCAACTTCTAAATTTTGGTGGACACGGACAGGGCATATATATATATTATAAAAATTTAAAATTAAGAAAAAAAATTCAGAATTCATAATATGATATATGTTGATTGATGTGTTTCAAGACTTCCAACATCTTGATAATTCATACATATTTGATACTTTATAAGCCTCTCTCAAAAAACATGGAGCATATATTCCATTAAACCGTGTCTGAGCGGTCTCCAGACATATCCGAGCCGTGTCCTAGCCGACCAAAATTATTTTTTAATTCCGACACGTACAGACACGTGTCGGACATGTGTCCACCGCGTGTCTATGGGTGTCCGACACATGGACACGGCTCCATTTTGCCGTGTCCGTGCTACATAGGTTGGTACACTCACCCATCCAGGACTAGTGAAGTCCTGGTTCAATACTACCTCCCCAATTACCACCCTGATCTACCTTGAAGACGAAGAAAAACAAGTTAACATCTAAACCTAGTGAATCATGAATCACAGTTGCAAGGAAAATATTTTAATAGCATTAGCAGTAATCAGAGGCTCTAGACCTACTAGATATTTTAAATTTAAGTTCATGGTTTAGATTCATATTTGTTACTCAGCATAACATTGGTAATCTGATAAGATATATAAGCAAAAACAAGAAGACAGGTTCCTAGTAATAGTTATATTTTTTACCTGCTTTAACCTCATCAATTGACATGGGTGCAAGTCCATGTTTTTTGGCAGCTGCTGATTTACACACGTCATATAACATTGGAAAAGTAACCTTAAAAAATTCAGGATCACCGAAAGCTTTTATAACCTGCCAAAAATTCAAAATGAGTAAAATATGATGGCTGTATCTGGAAATCAGAACTAGGAAAGTTGAATCTCAAGTTAAACTGTAGGGGAAAGTGCATCAATCACAAACAATACTACAGTAGAAGAGAGGGTGCAAAAAATATCGTCAATAACTTAGACAAGCCTATGACTCAAGAGAAGGACCACAATGGTAGGCTTCCCCAAACCCAGACCTCAGTGTTAGGGTTCAAATATGGGGAACGAGGATTTAGGATAACATCAAAGAAAAAGAAATGGAGTAGAAGACTAACAGAAAGGGGTGTCCAGATGGAAATAACTGAAGCCATTGGATCTCTTCACAATATTTTGAGATGTAAAAGTAGTGCAACAATTCTTGTCCAAATACAATATTGTGGAGACAAGATGGAAAGGAGATCAGCAGTAGTAACTTGTATCTTCATTTTCTTTTAGTGCCCTCCACAGTGAGGTAATAAATTCATTAAGGGGAATTATTGGAAATTATTTTCATTTTCTGGAAATTATGATATGACCACCTGCAGTGAAAGAAATTAATTTATTCCACTGCAAAAAGGTTAGTCCTATGCATGTATTCTCTTAAGCAGTAAAAATCAGTATACATGCTCATCCAACAAATAGGTAGGAAGCGAGCAGTGATCCAAGATGTTAATCAATGTTATATAAAACGAGAATAATTTGGAAGAGCAATTTGCAGACTACCTGATCAAGAGAAAAGAAAGCTGCTTCACGGTACTTCTTCACCTTTTTTGAGCATGCAGAAATAACTATATTCAAAATGTCAACAGGAGCGGTAGGATTTTCAGAGGATATTGCTTTATGACAAGATGTAGAAAGTGAACCAATTGCATATAAGACCGCCTCCTTTCCCTTTAAGATTGAAAACCATTAGCAGATGCAATAGATATTCTGGTAATTGAAATTAAATATAGATCAATTTGGAAAGTCAAGCTAACTGTACTCTATGTTACATGACTTAAATAATAACTTGCAGTTGAAAATCTCAATTTCCTACCTCCCATACACGACCAGGCAATTCTTTCAGGAGATATTCAAGCAGAATATTCTGATAAGTCGACAATGACTCCCCCAAAACATCGCTCAGGTTACAGATTGCCTGGGCTGACTGGATGTTTAACAAGCAAAGTGTCCAAACTCATTAATTGGAAATACAAGGAAGATGAAAAGGGTAACTGCAGTCCATAAAAATCAAGATAGCAAAGAAGAAGGCCAGGAAGACACAGTTTACCTTTCTTTTACTTGCCCAGGATGAAGATGTCAGGCCCGCACATATCAAAGAAATGATTTCTGCCAAATACAATTGAACAGTTATTCGTTCACCACTTGTGGTCTCTTCCCATAATTCCTCAAATTGGCTAGAAACATGCTTATCATCCTCAAATCTGCATAATTTAACATATAATTAAAGGAAAATAGTCAGATAATCAATATCTCCAGAATGCATTATCAAGTTGTTTATAAAGCTGTTAGATTGTCCTTTCTGACTTTAATAAGTTGTTGAAAAGTCAGTGATTATGTGAAACTGTCAAAATATGATTCAACCCAGAAGATTAAACTGTTAAGTGAAACTCAAGAATGGATTACAGGTTGAGTCTCAATAATGGATCATACAATATTCACACGCTCCCTCACACGAAATGTAGAGAAACTCAAAAATTGCCAAATTCACTGAATGGTAGCATAACTTAAAACTTCTTGGTCACACAAAACTCCAATAACATGTCAGAAACAATTCAAGCCAAATGTTTGAGCTAGTTGGTGAGGCCTAAGATCAAATCATATAATATTCTAATAGGAAAGATCAAGAATCAACTATTTGTTTCTCAAGCAACTGAAAAACAAGAGTTTTAGTTATAACCATCATGAGTTAGATTGTATACTCTCTGTTAGAAAATAAAAGATTTAGTTTGATTTCCTTTCCTAATTTCTAGTTGTTTCTATTTTTGAATAAAGGACCCGAATCCCTAAATTGGGGTTAAGGACCCTTAGAAATAATGTAGTGTATATTTTAGTTACTATATTAGATTATTTCTGTTTTTATTAGACTTTTCCAAGGGTACAAAGTATCCTATAAACTCAATGTATTCCATCATAAACAAAAATGAGAGAAAATAAAGTTTCCCTAAAAAATCCTACACTCTCCACTTATAAAAGAGCCAGAATTAGCCTAAAATAAAAATTCACCTTCACCTCACTTGCACTGTTGGGTAATAGAGCTAACATGACATAATATTCAACCTCAAGAAATCGAGGGCTGATTTACCACTCTCAAATTGTCCATCCTCAAGACATTTCAGTAGGTAAATCAAACAGCAAAGATACATAAACCTTTACTTGAACAACAGAACAATAAAATCAAACCTACCACTAGCTAGATGCGTTCTAGGAAACATTAAACGTGTAAAGGACAGATATAAGGAAGGATGACAAAAAGAAATCGCATGATTGATTAGAAGCATGTATTTGGTTCAGACCTTGAAAGATATATAACAGGAACAATTATGGCAAGGTATCCACTCAAAACATCAGGTGCCATGGATGAATAGCTCTTCAAAAGAATTGCACAAGAAATCTGCTCATTCCTTTCCCCAGCATGCAAAGCTGCAGTATCTTCAATCAACTTTTGGGCGAGGGAGGGACCTGCATACTTCAAAATCATAGCGCAAGCACTTGCATAGGCACGTTTTGCGAGAGTGCTTTTCTCATTTCTCACTACTGGAAATAACAACTTCAACAGCATGCTGGCATATGGTTTTATATCTGCACAAACTTTTTGAACCAACAAGCTGACAAAGCTTGCAACGCCAACCCTACAACAGAAAAACATGATGCCCAACGTCAGTATCCACCAACTTAATTGGGACTTCAAAGAATCAAGGTCATTAAAATGCTCATGCATGCCCTTGAATATAATAGAAAGGTCATGAAGCTAACAGTTTCCTGTTGCTTCACAAAATAATGAGAGAAAGGGTCGGTGATTGGGCAAGTTAAAAATTGTTCTTCATGAAAAAGGTGACAGGTTATTAGTTGACAGAGAGGTGCTTGCTGAATAGTAGTTTTCCTTCAAGCAATGCAAAGTTCAAACAAAGGAACTTAGGATCAAATAATCTCTTACTAAGAGACGTAGAATTTTATTCATGGAAGGATAAATCCATTGCAAACATATCATATCCACACACCTAGTGTTGAGGCCAACTCCTGATCGAATCAAATGAGAAAGACGAGGAACCAAGAGATCTAATGTTTCACTGTTCACAACATTTATGCATAGGTCAAGAGTTTCCCACATGGGAGAGCTTTTTGCAATTGAAACCCGCAAATTCTCAAGCCTTTCTTTCTGTATTCCAACATTTCCTGCATGCATCTAGATGACAAAAGGTAAACAGTTTAACTTCTACATACATCAGCAGATAAAGCTTACTCTAAAACGCTCAATTTGCACAAACCTCAACATAATTTAGCCCTTGGTCTTCAAGGCTTGACAAACTTTCCAACATGCAACAGACTAAATCGGATAAATGTGGTCGTAGTGCTATGCCTGCACCCTGATGTAAAAAAACTGTTAGAAAGACGCAAGGAGATGATAATGACACAACCCAAGTGATTTGGTTTCCTTTATGCGGTAAACTTTTCAGATTGTATAACATTAACTAGTTAAAATAAGAAAACAAAGCAGAAATCATAAATGCAATACAAGTTTTCCAGTCAATTTTTCTTTCTTCTTTTATTTTCCTGGACAAAAGTTTCAAAAATTTTCACCAGGTATTGTTTGGATAGATTTATCTCTGACACACAACTGGATTTCAAAATGCTGCCAACAGGCTTGTCAAGCGTTTGACAGCCCTGGTCCTCAACACATAAAAGAAAGATCAATCCTCAGAAACTATATTCTATTTGTTTTTCATAGTCTCCATCAATCTTTAACTAATGAATGCAGACAAATTACTTCTTTTGGCGTTCATGCTGAGGTCTTTGTTTTGGGATACATGTTACTTGCATCTTCTCAACAGACAAATGTGTAAAAAAGGTGAGCAGATAAATTCCAAAAAAAAGAAAAAAAGTGAGCAGACAAAGCATTTTCCATGCCAGGTAATCCAATTGGTAAAGAAATAGAACAGGAAAGATCACGCTTTCCTTTTACAGGCACTTGTATGATGTGCTTCCTCATAAATAGCGTGGATGGGAACATAATAGGAAATATACCCCAAAGGATACTTCACCATGAGACCTAACAAGTGTTCATCACAGTAAGAGAACTACACCCTACCTTTGCAAGCTTCATGACAACTCCAATAGAAGCCTTGCGTACACTGTCAACTTTACTTAATATGCCTTCTGCAAGCAATAATGGCAGAACCATCTCCATTGCTTTGCTTGCATCAGATACTTCAGTAAGTGAGATATCGCATAGCCTTATTGTTAATGAAGTCACAGCACGGCATAACTTGTCTCCAGCATTTCGAACAGTTTCTTTTATGTCATCCATGGCACGGAAAACTGCTGTCCAGATTTTCTTTAAGTGTTTTCCAACCTATAGAGAATAAATACATTACAATAAAAACATAATGGGAGAAGAAGATTTTAAAGAAAATGTTGGGGGTAAAACAAAAGACGAGCTTTTCAAGAGGTTATGGATGTGGAGGTTTGAATATGCTAAAAATGCAAAAGGAAGACCAATAACAATTTTAATAAGAACCCTCCAGACATGTTATAAAATCATTGGTGCTATGTCCATGAGGTATGATAACAGTCCAACTCGTTGTATAAAAAAATGAAGAATCGTTGAGAATAGAGGAAGAGCAAGAATGGAATACTGTTCATCATTGGAAAACAGCACATTCCATTAACATGCCACTGATAAAGATGCCAACAGATCTATTTAAAAGTGCTCCTGCAACTTGCTTTTCATTATCTTTCTTCATAAACTAAATACAGTGATGCTGAAAGAGAACATATAAAAGGTGTTGAAAGAAGAAACCAAACCCTGAAAATTTTAAGCTTTTAATTATAAAGTAATAAGGTCAGATGAATTGAGCTAGAGATAAAGGTAAATAGTACCATATGAAGAAACCAATCCCTGAAACTTTTAAGCTTTTTGTTGCCACGATCAAAGATTGGATCATAAATAATTTCATTATCTGAATAAATTGGAGTTTACCATTGTTGAGATACCATGATCCAATTGTCTTGTACCAGAACTCTTTTACAAATTGGTGGTTGAGAAATTCATAATAGTAAACCTATAACATCTATGGAAAGTTTGCAATATCTCAACCAAACAAGATAAAGTTTAGAGCCAAGGGGAGCACCTGACTAAATCTTCGCCCTTGAATAATATCTGCAAGTGCAAGACATGAAGCCTCACGCGAACGCCAAAGCCTAGATCCACATTGCATTATTAAGTCATCAATAATTAGATCAAAGTGTTGATCAACCATTATCTTAGGTTCTGCCACTAGTGACTTCCATATGTGTGCCATCGCATCCTGTAAGTATTAAGCAGAAAAGAGTCATGAGAAAGGGACAAACCAGGTTTCTGCCATAATTAGTCAACAAGCTTACAAATAGCCATAATATCCAAGGAAGTTACTGCTACAAAAGCATGCATTCATCAATACATAGAAAAGCACCTAAACAAGTGCATACACCCTTCGACCAAGGAGTTTACCTGTACATTCTTATCTGGATCATATTGGTACCTCACCAACCGTGGGATCAACAATGTCAAATACGGTTGAAGGGCATCCCCAGCTTGTTTGGCTATCTTTGAAAATCCAAAAGCAGCACCTCTCCTACTATTTAGTGATGCCTGATGATTAGCCAGATCCATGAACTTGTAAATTAGATCTGGTTGACCCATCTCATTAGCTAAACTGCATAGTTCTTTATAAGTTGTCAGTTTCCCTCCACTAGGACTTCCACTGATAGCCCCCTCTTGGAACACTTCTGAGTCTTCCACCAGCTGCAAAAATACAACTTCAGCATTTGATTCTCAAAATGTCTACAGATTAGAAGCATCACGATAGAAGACATAATATAAAATCCCTTTACCTTGATAGCTCTTTTCTTTTTTCCTGAACCGGTCAAAGTGGCTGCAAGAGCCTCCACCAAATATGTCTTCATTGATGCATCACCAAGCTCATAGACAATACTCATTCCCTGGGATGCTAACTCTTGTGTGAGTTCATTCTGGTCCCCAAGTAAATGAGAGAAAGCTTCCTGTATTCATTTGGAAACTTCAAAGAGGTGAGTGACATGAATGCAAACAACATTGTAGAAAATGATAAGATATTTAAACAACATGAGTTCCATAAGTACATAATAACTTATTAGCTTGTCAACTGACATGTCAAAAGGATCGTGACCTTGTAGAAAGAAAAGAGTATGCTTAGAGCACTGAGATGTGTTCAAATTGGAATATCCAGCTTCATTTGGATGAAAAAAGCTGCTTCCAGCTTCATTATCTGGCTGGGAATTAAATCCCAAATGAGTAAAGGATATTTCCTAATTTTCAGGTGTATAAAGTAACTTCAGTTGATTATGAAACATGTGATTCAACACCAAGTAGAAAATTGAGCCCACAGTAAGCTTCTCCTATCACAAGGATATGCAACTCAGTTCAAGTAAGCCTGTGGTAGAGTTAACGGGCATTAAAAAGTTATGATGAGGATGAAGTACAACAGTATAAGCCTTCGTTAATCATGCAAACCTGAATTTCAGGAAGCTTTTGCTGAATGGTCCTGTGACGACCGCAATACATTGTTAGTGATAGCAGCCAAACAGTTCCAGCACATCGCTCTTCTTTCCTGCTACTATATAAAAGAGTATCAAAAAGCTTTCTAGTTATTGCCTCTCTAACAGCAGCATGGTAATCTTCATTAGCTTCACAGTCCCCACCCATGCTGTGTTTTGACAACGTTAAGTTCACATCTCCAAGAAGAAAGTTTGAAATCATGGTGAGAGAAGAATAGTTAGTTTTGAGGATCACATCAGCAGTCACGGGAACACCACCCCACAGAAATGCTAGAGCCTCTCCACCAGCAAATAGGACATCCTCAACCTATTAAACCCAGAGCCAAAAGGATTAGATGTGTCAAAATATATATGTAGTTGGTAACCTAATCAAATCTCCAAAAAGGATTTACAATACTTAACCAAACTAGCAGACTAGATTACAGAATAAAAAGTGGTACTTTTTCTGTACACCTTTGATCTTGAGAGACTGAAAACTAAGTCAAGGACTGTATCCAGATAAGAAGACGAATTTTCCTTGACAGAAATATGCCCAAGGGAGATGACAATTCTCTGAATTGCTTTGGTATCATCTCCCATGAGTAACTTCGTCAACTTCTCATGTAAGTGTTCCAGTACGTGAACTGCAGTATTAGAATGAAATATCATTAATTAGTTGGACATTTACTGGAACTACAAACTTCTGAACTTCAATTCCTGAATCTATTACCATCACCTGAACCAAAATCAGTTACCAGTGGAGGCAAACTTATGCGCAGTCCAATATGCCCTAGAGCTTGCATGGCAACAGAGGCCAATGTTGCAGTTTCAGAATTCACAACTTTAGTTAGACACTTAAGTATATCCTGCAACAAAGTTTCTGTTTCGGGAATCTGCAAATGAATTATGAGTCATATGGGAAGTCGTAATTACATCACAAAAGTTAGAGCTTTCAAATTTGGAAAACAATAATTAAAATAGTAAATCAGAGTGCACAAAAAAAAGGAATATAGCAACAAAAACAACGCTGAAGGACTCATCTTGCATGCAACAGATATACACATGCAAAGCATTGGTCTTTACAAACTTTTCTACCCGCTTTTCAGTTGTATAAGAGGAAAATAGAAAGTAGAATGACTTCTCATTAACTAGATTTTAGCCCATCTATTTATAACATGAGGACAATACAGACTAATACCAATATTCCAAAATAGAATACCAAAATTATTCCAACATACAATGTTTCCCATACACGATACATAGACTAATAATATTTAAACACTCACCCTCAAGCTAGAACATTCATGTTTCAACTTATTCATATAGTTTCAATCGTAATCCCATATAAAGGTAGACATTGTAAATTGATCTTCAAGCATCTTCCAAGTTCCCGTCATATGAGATTTCTTCAAACAAACTGATTCTGCTAATTAGAATAATAATGGAATTCCTAGACAAATTGATAGCAAGTCTATCCAATCAGTATCAAAGTAAAATTCCCCAAACAACCTCTGATCAAAATTAAAAAATCCAAAGAAAAAATAACCCAGCTCATCTAAATCCAAAAAGAGATAACCCAGCTCATCTAGGGTAAATAACGCAGCTCATCTAGGGTTGTCAATCTTCTTCTTTGGAAGAGTTTCATCAAGACACAGTTTTCAAGCCTATTTGAGTAAACTCGATCTCTTCCCTGACACCTTCACTCCACACAAGAGTACTCTCCAAGGTTCCTTCTTTTTTTTCTCTCTAGGGTTTTTGTTGTCTCTAATACCATATATGAAAGGAAATTAGACGATAGATTAACTTTTCATTCCCTAGGTTTTAGCCCATTTATTTTAATAGTAGAGCAGGACAGATAATGTGAATTAGACAGTTAGGTATAGGATTAGATATCATCTATAATACCAGTCAAGTGTTAGTATGTGTCCACATGTGGCTGTTCCTTACTACTCTTTTTCATCATGGCTGAAATGGTATTAGTGGAAAAAATTACCACAAAAGCTACATGCCTATCTCATTAACAGATTTATCAAATATGGTGATACCAATGAGGTCTCTTGGCTATGGGTCAAGAACTATGCATTAGGCAGACTTCAGAGTCAGCACTTTAGAAAGAGATAACAGAAGAAAGAATATACAACTTACAGCAGGTGTTCTAGATAACAAATCTGCGGTGACATATCCTATGGCGCACAGTGCTCCATGATGTGCCTCAAACCTGAAAAAAATTAGTCATTCAGCACTAGAACAAGAAATTTCAATGTCCATGAAAATATAATATGAAAAAATAAAGTTCCACAAGCTTATAGTTAAAACAACCTACCTTAGATTGCTTGTTCTGTTAATTAACAAGAGCAACTCATTAATAAGGTCAGATGGTGCAGCAGTAGGAAGAGTAGAGCAAGCTATACCAAGTAGGCGGGCTGCAGATTCTCGAGTATCAAGGTCTATATCACTCAGTAGCTGCTTAACCCATGAGATTTTAGAGGCATAAAGTGATGCTGTCATCTATAAACATGTACAAAAAGAGAGAAAAAGAGATAGTTAAGCACGTAACCGTAAGCAACAAAGAAAAGAGTCACAAGATGACAGTGAAAAGCACAAAAATCAGGGGTAGCCTACCTCTGGAAGATGAGATCCAACCTTAATTAAGGCCTTGGAAGCAGTGGAATGCAACTCAACAGACCCTTCATAAGCCATAGCATATTCTAGCAGTGAACACAACTTTTTCACCATAGACAGAAATTCAGATGATCTCCATACATTGTCGTGGTTCTCCTCCAACTCCAACTCAAAGCACTTCAACAAAAACTTAACCATAGCCAGATACATTTTAGAAGGGAAAAGAAGCCTTTGTTCCCTCATGTCACTTGAATCTAACAACTTTGGCTCCTGCTTAATAATGTATTCTAGCATGCCTGCAAGTTTAGGATATCTGAGCTGCTGCTTTAGACTGGTATTTCCTGCTTCATCTTTGATGGGAAAGAGACTCTCAAGTGCCATCTCCCTATTTTGAGAGGGGAAGAGGAAGTGAGAGAGAGAAAGGAGAAGAAAGTCAGCCATGCATGTAATAAGATTAAAGTCCTTATGATGAAGACAATGTAGAAGATAGCTTGATGTAAGATTAGACACATTTATACTTAATTGGGAAGAAAAATGAATATTGGATAATCACTCTCCAACTGTTTTTCATTCATCTCTGTTCTTTATACTGCAATTTGAAAATACATAACAGCAAAATCTACCGAGAATGATATGGCACCAAACATTTTAATATGGGATACAGAACACTACTGGAAGATCTCGGATTACAGAAACACCAATAGAAAAAGAAACAAAAGCCTACTAGAATGCGAAGAACAAACAAGAATGTATCCAACCAGCTAATGAAGGTAAAACACAAGCCATATTGAGAGCCATTTGATGAGTCCTAAGAGAATTTGCCCCACTGAATTATAGAGCACATGCATAAACTTGACAAAAGATGAAGAGTTAAGTGTACAAACAAAAACCACCAGGTTCATGAAATAGAAGGTGGGAAATAGAACAGAAACATAGAAGTTAGTGTTTGTGTACTTATATTCAAAAAGCAATTAATACCAAAAAATTCTATCTCATATCAAGGCTCACATACTCTACCAGGTTGAATGCTGCACACTATGGATACTTTTATGCAAATGAAACAATTGTTGGCAAATAAATACATGACTGAAAAGCTTCAACACCTTATATCCAACTTAGAATCTGCAGCTCCAAGCATACAAATATACCGACTTGCACAATGGTCGAGATCAAATAAACATGTTGCCCATCTAACTGCACAAAAGCGAACTTCATTTTCTTCCTGATTGACAACAGAACTTGAGCCAGTTAGCAGTCAGCCAAGTTGAACCATCAGCAATCAGCTGACTTAATAAAAGTCAAGTCCATCACCAATCAGGTGATTTTAGGTAGCAATTTAAATTGACCACCAATCATTGGGACATGTTTACTATAATGGGAAGATAACAAATTCTTTATTACCCCTTGAGAACTTTCAAGCAGGAGAGTCTCCAAGTGCATCAACACAGTTGCTGGTGCCCCCTAAAGCTTACAGATAAAATTCCTTATTAGTGAAATGGATAAAGCATTGAGTCAACATGAACTGTTATGATAGAAAAAGTTATCTGACCAAAAAACATTAGAATCCATTGTAGGATTTTAAATTTCCAAAGATGCATGCGTCACTTTACAACATGCACCAAAATTTTAAACAGAGAACCTGGACCCTATCAAATTGAGCAGTACGAGCTACTAAAGATAACCAAGAAGCAATTATATTGAGTTAATGTGAACCAAAGGACTCTTTCATCACACAACTTAACGAGGCTGAGATTCAAAATGAAAATGAAAACATAAGATTCATTATCTCAAAAAGGATGGATAATATAAAGGCAACTTCTTTTAGAGAAAATGCCTGCTTCATAACAAACACTAGATATCATAAAGCAGTCCCCAAGACTTCCTGTTTCTTCTTCTGCTTTAAGTTGACACAAAACACTTCAGAAAATGAATAGGATATGCCATCTATTTTTATAAAATAACCCCATTACTGAATAATTTAGGAGGAACCGAATTTTAATTGACAAAACATAAATAGTAAAGTAAGGATCAGCGATAAGTTCAATTTTGAAAAAAGTAGGGAGGGGAGGGGACAGATATCACTGAAAACAAATTAATGCAACTTTGCCCATATTACCAAAAACATAAAAATTAACATAGAATAAACAGAATAGGTGGCTAGGATAATATTAGTATGTTTCCTCTACAGATTTCTATAAGCATTACAACAACAAAAACATGATAATTGAAATGTGCTAGACGAAGTTTTCTAACCAAATATAAAAGAAGTACGAAATCAATGCAAACAATGAAAGAAAGCACAAAACAAAAACTAAATCAATATCTAATCCTAAATCAGGACAAAAGTAGCATGTAACATGCTAAATCTAGTCATTATCAGAACCACTAAATAAACAATCCAGCGCACCTTATACGCAACAGCAAGAGCACTAGCTGCTTCCTGGATAACTAGACGAAGAGACTGGGACTCCCTTTTCAGTGCATCAAAAATACGGACAGCCATGTCCACCTTGCCCCTGAGATGATAAAAAATAAATTTTCAGTTATCCAATGACAGACAAGATTCAGAACTAATGTAAAAGGGTTGTGCAAAGCACCTAAACAGGTGAGGAAGCCTCTGCGCAAGCAATCCAATGGCTTGAAAAGAAAAGGCTTTCATGTCCTTGGAAATAGAATCTATAGGGGAAGAATTAAGCTCAAATTAAATTCAAAATATACATTTTGCACTGCAAATTAGATTAGCAAAAAACAGCAAAGTTTGTGCAGCACCTGATTCTGAATTCAAATAACCATCAAGTAACTTAAGAATGGCAGTTAGTATGATTGGGCCCATAAGCTTCAATTGATCCAGTTTTGCCTGAATGCACGGTAATAAGGAACATTACTATTGCATGCTAAAAGAAAGAAATTCAAATTTTCAGTATTATTTAAAGGATCAAGGCATCAACATTTAATAAAAGCAGATAAAGGAAAGAAGAGCACATATAACCATTAGTTAGTGAGACTTATACAAACAAAATGGCTTTATTTTTACTGGCTAAACCAAATAATCTCCAGTCCGGTAATTCTAAACAAAGCATAAACAAGAAGCAATACCACAATAAGCTAGCATTTGAAACAGAGGACTAGAATACAGTGTTTTAGCAACAGGGAGTACTTTCCATATCATTTATCAATCAATTCTCAAGCAGCTAGGACATCTAATGAAATGCTCATTGATGAAGCATAAAATCGAACTTTCAAAAAGCCAACTCTCTATAGGAAAGCAAACTTCAGTATCTGTCACAATTGATCACAAGTTGGCTAAGGGTTACAATGTTTGGGTTTTAAGATTTGAAATTAAAAGAGGGGTTAACAGGTTTCCTTCAACTCTGTTTAAAGATGATTTTAGATGCATGCATATAAGATAACCTGTGACAAGTTCTTTTCCTTTTAACTTCTCTCAGGTCTATAACAAGAACCAAAGGCCACAGTTTCTTCAGTGCAACTAGAGATGTTTGAAGTATAATTCAGGATGAAATGAAATGATCTTACGTGTTTAAATACCCAAACTGAGAATTCCATCCCCAATTGCTTCAACCTGGAGGTGGTACCACTCCCTGATGCATTTCAGAGTTTAAAAAAATAACAACAAAAGATTAATGTTACCACTCCAAAGTTGGATGTGAATGTCAAAAAACAAAGGAGCAGCAGGGATGCAAAAGTGTAAAAACCAATCTAGACTAATTATAAATTCAATCTTCAATGTCAACTATGGGGAATGCAATCAGAAATCGTGTTATAAAAAGCCATGGTCATTCCCCAAGGTAGAGAAAGCTCCAAGTTTTTATTTCTAATTACAGATTCATATCATGTCACACACAAAAAATATACTTAAAAAAGAGAGAGAGAATTTTAAACAGATAAAGGAAGCCATAGCTTGTGAACAATAGATCGGCAATAAACACCAGAGAATCAGCAAGCACTGAATAAAATAGCCATTAAATAATCAGTAATGCATGAAAGTCTAGCTTATAAAACTATATAACCATTGAACAACAGTTAGAATGTACTGATAGGATTAGATACATCAGTTCACGATTCAAGTTTTTGCAGCAGTAATAAAATTAATAAAAGATATTATGCTTGTTTGGTTTCCATAGTAAAATAAAATAAATAGAAAGAGAAACGGAGGCCAAAATCTTTTCCAGCAGGCATTCGCAAGCATATACTTCAATATTACTAGTCCATATATACTTTGGTCAGCTGGCTATCATAACAAACTACATTTTGTAATTTTAATCACATTATACTCTAGAATAGTTTTCCAACCCAAAATCCATTTTGCATTCAAATACTATGTGATCAAACAAGGATAATTCATACCATTCATGCAACCAAAAATACACTGCAAAGTTGCCGGGAAACTGTTTGCTGCTGCAATAGACCGACAAAAGATAGACATGAGCTTTACTCTTAGAGCAACACTTCCAGGGTTGACCCTAGATTCTGGAGCAACATCTACAGTCCCAGGGGTACCTGTACAGAGTTAAAGAATTCAGCACCAACACTGGATTGAATAATTAAAGAGAAACAAAAAGTTTACAGGTCATACCATTAAATAAAAGGAACAATTTATTCATTAAGTTTGAATCATCCAAATTAGCACTAAATGCCTTCTTCTTCAGGAGCTCCTCTCCTCGCTTAATTACTTGCTCTTGACTGGACAATCAATCATCAATGAATTTAAGCCATAGACACATCACAAGGCCTCACTTAGAAATTAAAAATAAAAAAACTTGTTTATGTCATCCAAAGAGAAATCACACGTACCTATCTGCACTAGCAGCAAGACATATGGGATAAGCAATTTCAGGACTCAGCTCCATAGATTCTATAACATTCAAAATTCCTAACTGCTCATAAGACACCAAAAAAGATCATACATACATACATGAAATAAGTTGTAACGTTGATAGTACAATAGCCCAACTTTTATTTCCACCTTTCTCATCAGAAGGGCATCATTTGCCAATGTTTGCTTTCCCGCAACACGATTACTCTGAGCAATTGATAGGCCAGGTACACATCCTCCACTGCAGAAACATTATGAGATCCTAATTAAAATTTGGACTAACAACAAGAGGAACATAAAAGATCATAATGTTCTTATAATGCATTGAGCTCCAGACCCTTGAGACTGGGGCTGATAAAGCACCAAATGCAGGCAGAATTCAATGAACAGTTCTTTGTCCTTAGAATTGTCCACAAATTGGTATTTGAAAGCAGTCTCCTCATCAAGCCCTTTAGCATAGTATTCACCAATCCCCTGTGAAATAAACACAAATACCCCACAATATCAAACTGTCAATTTCAATACCTAAACATAAAGAAAGATATCATTACGATGGAAACAACTCAAAGTTGAGATTGAAGAATAGAACACAAGCAAAGACATAATTACCTTGGCAGCAATTCTCAATATAATCTCTTGGTGTTGATTTGGAACTTTCGATACGTTAGCAACAAGCACAGGCATCAAAATTTTCTTTTCCTAGACCATAATCAGCAATTAATAAAAATAATCCACTTCAAATAAAATCCCAAATAAAAGAAAAGGAAAATCAACAATTCAAGCTTACAGTTTCTTGCGCACGCTCAAATGCCATCTCAAGATAGATGATACAAAAGTTCTTGACCAAAGGAGAAGAAGTATTGGATTCCATATACAAATCCCACAAGTCGAGTAACGGGAGAGCGATATTAGGTTGGTGCTTCACTCTCTTGTTCACATGACTCAAAATTTCAAGAACCTGACCATTGAATAAGAAAGTAGAAGAACATGAGAAAAAATATAAATAAAAGAGAGATAGCCAGAAAAATGTGACAGTAACCTTGTTACGGACGGAGGTTGAAGAAGAGGAAGAGAGTGAAGAGATGGTCAGAGGAAGAAGCTTGGAGAGTAAGGGTTGGAGATTGGAGTCGTCGCACAGAGCCAATCGAGTGAGCATACGATCAAGCAATTCCTCAGTGTCGGCATCAGTCTTCGTGGACGACGGTTCCGCCATATCTGGCCTTCGAGCTTTTTTGTGTTTGCTTTGGGTGTAAGGCAGAGTATAAGTGTAAAACTTGTAGAAATAGAGTCACCTTCCAAGTTTGTCACGTTGTTGGGACTATTTATACAGACGTTATTAGCTTTTTCCGAAGATCTGCTGATGTGTTAAAATTAGGCAATTATTTAAGGATGGCAAAAGCCCCCACCGACCCGAATTTAATGGGTCGGATCTAATTTTTTGAGACCAGGCCTGTTTAGCCCGAGGCTCGATATTTTAAAACAAAATGATATTACTTTCAGTTTAAAAAATTGACGGTCCAAGTTAAATCGGGCTTAGGCTAAGGCTTGGGCCACCCTGCCGGTCTAGACAAATTCAATTGAGTTTTCGCACCGGTTTGTTGAAATTATATTTTTTATTTATCTTTTTATATTTTAATTAAATTTTTAAAAAATTTATTAATGTTAAGAATAATTACTATTCTTATTCTTAAAAAATGTTAATTTTTATAATTAACTAAATTTAGGTTTGAAAACAATACTTATCTTTTAGGAATATAATTATATGATTATTTGATGACTTTTTATAAGTTTTATTAGTTCTTATTGATTAAACTATTCTTATTTTCGAAACATAAATTATTCTTTTATGTCAAAAGTAATTTAGCTAATATTAACTATAATATTCATTAGATTATTTAACTCTTAAATATATTGTATTTTCAAATTAGATTTAAACATAATTTTTTTGATATATTATCATTCTTATTTTTTCTCTTGGTTTCTTAAATTATTATTTTAGCTTTTAAATGGTATTTCTTTTTTAAATTAGTTATTTCATCATTTTTCATATATTTTTGATTATTTTTATATTTTAATTAATCAATAAATTAATCCCAAATTAATATATGTTAATTCTATTAAGAAAATATTAATCATATTTATAAATTTATATATTCTTAACCTTTAGTCAAAAGATTTATTTTTTTATTCAAAAAATTTATCTAGCCAAAATTTTTTAAACATTAAAAATAAATAAAAATATAAAGCAACTAACTAGAATATGCTATAAATGAAAAGGGGGTGTTTATTAATTTAGATTTAGATATTTTATGAAATTTTAATTTAAAAATTTAAAAGTTATTTTGTTTGAAACCTAAATTAATAAATCTTTAAAATCTACTTTGAATTTTGTAAAAAAACTATTATTATAAATTTTAATAATTTAAATGGATCTCAGTCTAGCTATTAATAAAAAATACACTGTTTCCTAAACTATTCATTAAGCCTCCTTCTTGTCTATTATTCCTAGCTCTCTCTCTCTATTATCGTTGACTTTATCATTGTTGCCTTTATCGTGCACTCGACAATCTTAAACATCCATCATACGGTGTCTTTATCACTATTTGTTAGAAATGCAAGTCTTTGTTACCGAAGGGGCACGAAGGATTGTTAGGCCCCGTTTCCGGAGCCCAACAATCCATCCGGAATCATAAAGCGTGAGTGGGTTTTCTTTAAGGGTTATTACAATGAACCCACATTAACTGACATCTCACAGGGGTGGCATGCCCATACCAGTCCAACAATCTGACTTCTTCATGACAATTGTAGCTTTATGTCTCTAATTCACTTTAAAACAAGAACCACCTCATTCAGAGCTTTATAACTCAAGATATGCCTAAGAACTCAAGTATGTTCATCAACCGGTTATGCTTTTCCAACCAATCCCTCACTTTATTTCCATCACTCTTTTTTAATTCAATACCAAAAGCTACCAATTTTTGTGGATAGGTAGGAAAATTCAATTTAAGTCTATTGCTTCAAGAACCACCTCTTTTGGAGGTCGGACGACGAAGTTATGGCCAAAAGAATCCAACATGTTTATGTCCTTAAATAATTTGTACCTCTCTTGGCGCAATTGCCATAACTTTTTCTACAGATATCTTATTGAGTTCATTTTTAGATCATTTGAAAGAAAACTTCTAGATCTACAACTTTCCTGAAGACCACAAAATGGAATTTTGCCTCAAAAAGGATCAGAAATAGGACTGAAGATGAAAATACAAACTAAGACAATGAACAGTAACTTCGTCTTACTTTGCTTCGTCTTATTTTGTACAGTAACTTTGTCTTACTTTGCTTCGTCTTACTTTGTACAGTAACTTCGTCTTAGTTTGCTTCGTCTTACTTTGTACAGTAACTTTGTCTTAGTTTGCTTCGTCTTACTTTGTACAGTAACTTCGTCTTACTTTGTTTCATCTTACTTTGTACAATAACTTCGTCTTAGTTTGCTTCATCTTACTTTGCTTCGTCTTACTTCGTACAGTAACTTCGTCTTACTTTGCTTCGTCTTACTTTGTATAGCAACTTCGTCGATGCGACATTACAACTTGTAATGCTTGTATCTCTCAACTCCGATATCCAAAATTTACAAACTTTATACCGTTAGAAAGCTAAAAGAAAGATCTACAACATTTAAGAAGGCTATTTTGCCTAAATCAGCTCACATAAACCCAGAAACATCCTTGAAGTCAGTACACGAATTTCCATAACTGTCACATACCCATATCCTATGCAACATCACCACTTGTAATGATCATAACTTCCTACTACGATATCCAAAACTTACAAACTTTGTATTGTTGGAAAGATGGAAAGATCATCTACAACTTTTAAGAAGACTATTTTTACTAGTTCTACCTAGATCGTTTCAGATTTTTATCCGAAGTTCATTCACAATTCTATCCCTATGGAAAACTTAAAGAATGAAATGTACACTACCATATAATAAGCACATCCACAACAGAACTTCTTCAATACTCAATTCATTTCCA
>JANSVA010000008.1:6020046-6032340 GCA_025504915.1 Erythroxylum reticulatum | reverse complement strand
ACATTAATTGCAATTTTGGTTTTTAAATAAATTACCAGTTAAGTTGCGTCATTTGATCCAGATAAAGATAATAAAGTAACCCAATAAATGATCTAGATTAATAAGTCGAAGTCTAGATAGAAAATGGGTCCCGATTAGTGTGGACCGGGTCCATATTGGCCTTATAATGGGGAAGCCCGATATGGAAGCTATATAAAAGTTAAGGTCTCCTTAACTCAAGAAATCATTCATGAGCATAATGATTCCTGACCTGTTATGGAAGCTCGTGTTTTGATAAAACTGTAGAAAGGCCTAGCCCGTGAGTCGGCGAACATTTTCCACTAAAAGCCTCGGGAGATTCGGAGACGTTTGGAGCTCGAAATCGTTATCGGAATTAGAGATGGAACTAAAATTCAGATATTTCGCATTATATTCGTTTTTAATCCTTTCACATAGATCCAAGATACATAATAAAGCTCTCTCTACGCCTAACAGATATGCCACTGAAAGAGAGCCTCATGCTTAGCTTGATGTTGAGCTTAAGAGGTCAGTTGAAATTCCTGTTAGCGTTGCACTGGATGAACAAGTTGGTATGTTCTTCATATTGATTCCTCAAGTACTTCCTCTCCCAAAATAATAACACAGTATTGAAATGTATGAAAAATACGAGTACTTCTATACTTGTCTGATGAAAATTGATTGTAGTCCCAGCTCTTTTATGTATTCAATTCATTGTGTTTTGTTGTTGATGCATGTTAACAGATCATTCGGATCCCATCTTACACAATGATAGTGCTGTTATCAACAGCAGTGACTGTGATTGCGAGTCCTCTAATTGCCATTCTGTACGATCCGACAAGCCCATACATGATAAGCACGAAAAGATCCATCCAACACACCCCGAAAGATGAAGGGCTCTGGATAGTAGTTTGTGTTGTTAACCAAGACAGCGTTTCTGGTTCTATCGATATACTCAACTTAACTTCCTCAACTATAAAAAGCCCATTGTCAGCCTATGCCTTTCAGCTCGTATGGCTCGATGGGCGAGCAGCGCCAAAGTTCGTAACCCATGATAATGATTTCTCTGATTCTGTTCTGATCAATAGTTTGAAACTGTTTTAGAAACACAGGAAACATGTTATGGAGCTCCACAGCTTCTTGGCCATGACTACAAAGCAAACAATGTATCAAGATGTGTGCAAGTTGGCTTTGAACAATAAGCTAATCTCATTATCGTACCCTTCCTTAGTGAGTGGCTGGAAACTTCAGTCATCAACTCAAGTAAAAGGAGAAGACCATCTGTAGTGGCCAATGTCCTGGAGCATGCTACATGTTCTATTGGTGTTCTTGTCCATAAGAGTTCGTTGGTGTCCGTCAGGAACCCCATTTTAAACAGCAGTTCTTCGAATCAAAGGCCTCACTACAACATCATCGTGTTGTATCTGGGTGGAGCAGATGCTTGAGAGGCACTTCTTTACGCAGACAAAATGCTTGAAAACCCGAATGTGTCACTTACAGTGGTCAGATTCTTGGCAGCGACTCCTGAACTAGAAAACGAGATGGAGATGAAGTTTGATCATGGGGTATTGTCATGGTTTCAAGCAACGAATGAAAGGAATGGGCAAGTGGCCTTCAAGGAGGTGACAGTGAGAAACGGTGAGGATACATTAGCAACCATTAGATCAATTGCTGAAGTGAAGTTTGATCTATGGATCATGGGAAGGAAACAAGGCATGAATCCAGTGCTAATTGAAGGGTTGAACTCCTGGACAGAACACGATGAGCTGGGAGTAATAGGTGAACACATATCGTGCATGGATTTGCATAGTTCAACCTCTGTATTAGTAATAGAGCAGCAAATTTTAAGACGGTAATCAATTCAATTTTGATAATGGCTTAGAAGCTGCCATTAAACGGATGAAGTGAAGGTGATGACAACTGATAGGCTGCTTAATTGGGGAAGAGAAACAAAAGGTCATTAAATAACCTAGTACTCTTTAGAGCCAAATGTTTTTGCTGACTGAATGCTTCCTTAAGAATTTGATTATAAGATGATTAAAGTGTTATGGTAGTCTGGCTGGGTTCGATTTTCTGGGCTTGATTGAGCCTCAGGTTAGACTGTCCGGGAACAGTCCGGTTGGAAGCCCGACAGCCAAATCCAAAACGTAATTATTTTAAAAATTAACTTTTATAAAATACTAAGTTGGGTCGGACTGGCCAGACTCAGTTCAGACACAGGTCGGGTCCCATCGCCAACCCACCTGGCCTTCTCAATCAGAAAAGTCGGGTTTGAAATATCCGATGTCGTTTTGCTTATCTCCTTAAAATCTTCTTCATTTCTTTTCTTCCTCAGTGCCCTAACGTCGGTTATTAGTGTCACCGTTACCGTCACTCACCGCCTCCACCAGCTGGTTTCGTCGCTGACTTCAATTGCTTTTTTCATCGCCGAGAAGCAGGTGTGTTGTTTATTGCTTGATGTCAAGTGTCTCGATTTTGGTTTGATTTGATTCAATCCAGGGCTCATAATTTAATTTAAGAATTTGGTAGAAAATTTTTATTTGGATGTGATTCTATGCATTTTTATTTGTGTGCAGACATGGAAGATGATGTTTCCAATCCACTTCGGAGAATGTCGAGCAGAACCCGGAAGGTGGCCCCTAAAATGGCTGCTGCTCTTGCGAGCAGCGACAATCGAACTCAGGTGTGTTTTTTAGTTGATGAATTTTTTTGTATGATTAATCTAGCTTAAGGGAAGGAAGAAAAAACTTAATCTTAGTAGTTGATTGTGGAAATTTTGTGTAAATTAAATCAGGCAACTCTTGCTCGGCTTGAAGCCTTGGAAAACGATAACGCGGGAATGGAAACTGTGGAACCTATAGACGATGATGAGGCTTCTCTTGATGATGATGATGATGGTCTCCTTCTTATTGTTTTAATGATTTCAATTTGTTCTTTTTTCCTTTCTGTTACTGTCTCTTTTCACTTTCAAATTAAAATGGTTTTTCTCACTGCTTTAACTTCATATGCTTAAAGGCTTTCATAGATAAGTTGTGTATTTCTTTTTGCAAATCTAAGGAAGTTTTATGAGGCCCAGATTTGAGTTTAGAGTCATTGGTCAAATGCCAAAGAACACTCTATTTTAGATGTCTTCTGTTAATTGTTTCACTAGCAAATGGACTTTTATCAAGATTATTTGTTAGTGGTGAGATAGCATTTTTTTCATCTTTACTGTTGGGATTTGCATAAATCCTCGATTCTTGAAATTGCACTCTCATCTATGTCTTGTGAACTTCATGTTGTAACTTTTTTCGCCCAGCATTTCTGAAGCAAGTTCATTAAAATTTTAAACTCAAATCTTGGGAATGATAATGCATAATCATCATCGGGTTGGCCACATGGTGAGAACATTTCTTTCCACCTTCTAGTACTCCTCTGAGCTTGAACAATTTGGCGTTATTACTTGTTAAAGCAAATTCAAGCTTTCTTTATATTTCCATTTATGGTCCTGAATTGGTTCATCATCTGTAATTGTAGGATATGTACAAAAGAAGCAGTCTAAGGGCACAAAACGAAAAACCCGCCAAGCAAAAGCACTTGAGAATGCCAGGAAAGCTCCAAGAAATTTTCTTGAGCTCTTACATGAGGTGAGAAGGGAAATTCTGGTTATGTTCCTTTCTTTTTTCAATATGTGCTGAATAGCTGGTCTGAAAGGTGATTGCATGATAACAGGCAAACCTGGAGTCTTTGCCTCCACATGTACCATCCTACGGGAAGGCAGCAGTTGGACCTCCAAGTTCTACCTGCCGCCGACATTTCTGTACTGTTTGTGGATTTGCTTCCAACTATACATGTGTCAAGTGCGGGATGCGATTCTGTTCAATTCGTTGCCAGGTTGTTCATGATGATACACGGTGTCTGAAATTTGTCACCTAGTACTGTGACTTGAGATAAGAAATAGTTATATATGGTAGGAAACTTGACCGTGTAATGCTATTATGGCCTGTAAACTTAAGTTGAGATATCATCTGGATAGGTGCATTGAATCCCTGTAATGGGATTTCCTTGACAGCTTGTATATATTAACCAAGAAGGGGAAGATGTAATTGTATACTTGATATCAGTCAATTATTCATTTTGATCTGAAATCAGATACTTGCTCAAATTACGGCTGAATGCTCCAGGTTGCTGTTTCTAATTTTTAGTCAACATCTTTCAAGGCCTTTGCATTGTCATAATAAGATTTGCGGAATGCTAATGTTTGTGATAAAGCTCTGGGGAATAAAGCCCCTATGATGAAAATGCAAATATGCAGTGGATCAATTTCTAACCAGAAGCTTAGGGCGTGATATTGTTAGCAAATAAAGTGAAGTTAGTTATGTTGACTAAGCAGTTAGTATGGGGGACTAACAGATTGGTAAATCTATTCTCTTCTTTAACTTCTTTCTGAACTTTTATTCCTCGATTTCTTTTTCTTTCGATTCTCTTTTATCTTACTAGTTTCCTTGCTTTTGTAATTGCCACAATTTGGAAGAATTTATGATATTTTTTCAGTCCCAGACCAACAAGCCTGGAATTCTTTTTCTTCTCTTAGCTGGTTGCATTGCGACCTTTCTGCTTCTGTGTACTCTAGATGGTCTCTTAGTATAGAACGTGAAGGCAATGCAACAAAAAATTAATGAATCAGAACACCCATAAACAACTACCTGCATAACATAGACTGGGAAATGATAAATACATTAAATAGGGAGATTTTGGAAACAATCTTTCTATTAGTTAAGGGTAAGATTACGTACTTTTGAATTTTCGTAGATCTCGCGATCAGTGGGCTTTCATTAAGTTGTTTTTGTTGTACATTTATGTAGCGAGATTACATTAGTAGCTTGTGAACTTTTTGGTAGTCCTAACACTGGGGCAGATCCAAAGGTGGTGCTTGTACAGCCTCGAGGTGTCCAGGTCCATTCTCAACTAATAAAGCCAGGGCCATACCCCAACTGAGATGTACATCAAAGTGGCAGTGCAGGAGCCAAATTCCTATTTTGAACCAAGTGAGTCGATACATATTCTATTGAAGCTTTTGAAGTTACTATACTGCTCTAGATGCTTAAGTATATAGTTTTCTAGGCTCTTACCTGGATTATCAGCCACAAATCTGATTGCTACCCATCCAGCAGGAGGAGTACCAATTGTATTCCTATTTGGTGGATCAACGAGATTGAAATTGGCTGGATCGGTTGCAGGGTTGAAATTACCAAAACCTGATCCTACAACGTGGAATTGATACCCATGCAGGTGCATAGGGTGGTCCTCTGTTGAGAAGATACTGGTATCCTGGAATACAATCTGTACATTGGAGCCATGTTTCAGTTTATAGAGCTTAGTTCCTTTAGTAGTTTGCCATAATTGACGGGGCACACTGCCTGTGTAGTTGAATTGTACAGGGGGAACTGGAGGAAAGTCTGTCGTGAAAATGCCATTCTGACCTTGATAGTAGGCTTGCATTAAGGAATTTCTTGTTGGTGAAACAAATGAAATGTTATTTATGCTTGCAGCAAATCGAGTGCCATTTGGTCCTTGACAGTGGGGGCTGTTTGGAATAGTGCAACTTATGAATCCGAGCCCCACTGTGAAAAACAGGCTCTCATCAATCTCAGTTGGGACTTGGGCCATACCAAGATTCTTTATTTGAGCAGTGAATGCGGTAGCAGTATTTGTGTCATTGTAGGCTGGGAGTTGTGGGAGAATTGGTTTTAAGGACTGGCTTTTCTTGGCATTGCAAGGAGCAGATTTATATTCAAGGATAGCAGTGGTAGTGGTATTATCAAATGGCACATTCTGAGCTGTGTGATAGGCACGCGCCGCCATATAGTAGCGACCAGGGGTTTGATCAGCAGTTAGAAGGACATTGGTCGTCTGACCAGGAGTTATCATGATGACAGAGGTTGTGAAAGGCTTGGAGTACATACCATCAACGCCCACAACAGTTAGTTTGTGGTTGGCTACTGCAAAGAAGAGTTCTTCGTTCATTGCTGCATTGATTATTCTCAGTAGAACTGTTGCGCCTGCCTCCAGTGGGAATCTGACAGTTTCTGGGTCATCAAATCACAGCAAAGGTTATGATTTGGACAATTATTCTTGCAAATTGCATTTGTCGCAAAGTGAACCAAGAGAGTTTACTAACCTCTGCTGGAGCATCTATAGAAATCTCCCGGTTGACCATTTATGGTGAAAGCATCAGATATGTTTGGTCCTGCTCCAGTAGAAAGTGCCTGCGCTAAGACATCCATAGGATTTCTGTCCCACCATTCCCCTGTTATCAAGATGCACAGTTAGTCCATTTAACCAATGGCTACATCAGGTAAACATCATTTGGAGACTTTTCAAGTAGATGATGAATAAATTGGTCACCAAGAATAATGTGCATTTCTCTCTCGGGCATTGGGAATTGATATGGAGATCCTAGTTTAGGGTAGATGATGAGAGCTCCATATACAGTTGCTCTTAGCCATTTGCTGTGAGCATGCCACCACAGAGTCCCCTCTTGGTTTTGAATTGTGAACCGATAGGTGTAACTCATTTCTTGCTGGATGGGACATTGAGTCACAAACGCTGTTCCATCAGCCCATGGGTTCCGAAGCTGTCTTACTCCATGCCTAATACACAAAGAATAACAGTGCATGAACATGAATATGTGGCTTTGAGAGTTCTCATCGCCGCTGGTTCTATATGTTTGTTGATATTTATACTCGCATGCTATGTGTCGTATTACCAGTGGAGGGTAATGTTGTATGGAGCTTTGTTTATAACTTTGATCACGAGGGTATCACCGTCGCAGACAGCCAATGTTGGCCCTGGAAATTGTCCATTCACCAAAATGGTGCTATGAGTTGTGCACAACCTCCTCACTGGCTTAGCTTCAATCTATGTCATTCAAACCAAAAAGACATTATATTTCACTACACATACATTTTCCTCCTGACATTAGTAACCAAAAGAATACATACAACGAATTCGTGGTAATGAACTTCTGCTTCAGAGCAAGAAGCCAGGAATCCAAAGAACAGAAAAGTGCTAAGAAGCAGACTATAGTGACATGTGTTGGCTACTAAGCTGCTTGGCTCCATTCTGCTGTCTTGAAGATTAAAGGTTGGTAATGCATGAGGCAACTGCTTTCCAAGCAGCCGTGCATATACTAGGATGCAGAGAAAAAGGACAACAATTGAACTCAAACTCTTTACTAGTCATAGGGGTGATTCGGCAACCAAAAGGTTACGAGTCAACAGAAGGACTTTAGATTTTGAGGTCCTGGTTGGTTGTACCCACTTGCCGCATCACTTTGATTAACAAGATTGTGAGCTAAACGCAATTAATGACATGTCATTATCATACAAAATCAGACTCTATAGCATACTAATTTGCCTTTTCATTCTTGCAAAACTTCATCCCTTGTAACTAGGACTTGGACTAGGACTTGAGAAGTTCTCTTCATTATCAACAGATACTAAGAGTTCACTTAGCCATTGATCTAAAGTCATGAGTTTCATCTAGGCATAAAGGCCTTTTCTCAACTATGTTAACACGATAAATTCTTCTTCTCCCCTCTTTTTACCTCAGAAGAGTATTTCCGTTTCTTTCTGTGTCTCCATTTCAGACCGAGTATGGTTGGCAGTAGATACAACTATTATACCAAAGATGTGTATAAAAAATATTAATAATCATAACCATCATATTACTTTCCAGTGTGAAGTTTATTAAACAAAGCTGACCTCCGACTCAGTTGGCGAATTTTCTTCTTCCTTCAGCAACCCGAATCAACATACAGAGAAAAAGAATCAAAGGGCAACTATTTGACAATAGCGAAAACAGCAACTTATGCAATTGGCTGGCTTTTGTTTGCTGTTCAAACAATCGGACCAAGTAAATGCGGCAAAGGATTCCACGAGTGAAACTATACAAAGTAAGATGTTGGTTTACCGATGCACTACCGAATAATGAATTGGGATAAGATGAATCTTCTGCTCAACCACTCGATTGCAAGCCTGTTCTTATCAAGTTGACTGAGGAAAGTTTCACTTTTCGTGTAAACCAATTCAGTAACATGACACATCCAGATTATTCAGTTTCAAGTACAAAAGCAACATCTAATCACACTTCTTTTTAAGTTCCAGCTTCCTCGGTTGCATCAGAAAAATAATCCCTTAAAATGACCATCACTTGTCAGGTCGAAATTTTTCTTGGGTTTGGTAGAGCAAGAAGGGGCTAATGTAAGATATTATATTCCAATTCCCAGATTAGCTGACCGCAAAACTCTCTCCTAAAATCGACAAGTGAGCTTTTTTCTAATCCAAAACAAAACAAAACAATAATACAGGCCTAGTCTTTTGTTACTTGTCATCTCCTTAATGCCGGTTTCTTTTAATTGCTTCTTGTCACTTTTGCCTTGCGTACATCAAACATCATTACAATTTCTTAGGATAGCAACCTTAAACTCCACAAGCCATGCAATAACAATCTTAGGAATGGATAATGCATATCTAACAGAGGAGTTTTCTCGTTCAGTCTACGTGTTTATACATTACTACAAGAAGGTTCTAATTCATGTACAAAGGACCTAAAACTTATGTCCTTGTCTTACGAGAGGTATGGTGAGAGACCCTACAATGCCTGAAATGAAGAAAGAACAGAATAATTCACGAAGATATATATATTTTTTCCTTTCATAAACTCTAATTTCAAAGAATAAAATGACCTATTAGTTCCGTGGTAATAAAATGAGTGTTCTTTGAAAGTTACAACCTGAAACCATAAACTACTTTTTCTTCAAATGCAGGCTTTTAGCTTCTGTATGGGCAAGAATACAGCACAATATAAGTGTAATTGGTTCTGAGAATGATGGGGATAATATATTCATTTGGACTGAAAATCTCTTCAAAAGAATTGGAGATGATAAAAAGTGCCTATGTCTAATGCTTACCTGCTCAGTTTACTCAATTTGGTCTGAAAGAAACTAAAGGATCTTCAGAGATGTACACAATGACAAGTATGTAGTGATAAATAGGACTTGCTCTTACATCAGAAAGATACTGATTGCTAATCAAGCAACCAGTAGCTTAAGCTTTTTCATGAAATGTAATTGGGGTCTACTGTAACTTTCATATTGATTGCTCTAGCACCAGTACTAGTTTTGATATGTTAGGAGGCTGGTACTTTTCTTAAATTCATAACCCTTGTAACTCTATTGGTAGGCCTCTAGGATTTTCAGTGAATTTTTTTAACTTAAAAAAAATATTTACTAATTGTTTATAAAAATGCCAAGCCATTGCAAGAGTCTCTTAAGAAGTGACCACTCCATAGTCTATAAGGTGGGGTTTAAGACAACAGTTTACCTTAATAGCAACATCAAACATCAAACAACTCATAATTAACACAGTGAATAGAATATGATATTCTTTGCTGGATTAGGTTTGTTTTAAGTCTAACGCCCCTATTTACAGCTTACCTTCCTATATAAAATGTAGAAAAAATCATAGTTAACATATAGTTTTGTGCAACGGATGATTGTTGCACAAAGGTGAAAGTGACTTTGATTGATTTAGTTGATGATTAATCAATAAGAATATTGTGCATATTGGACAAAGTATAGGTTAGGATCAAGATTTGTTTCTTTGGTATACCAAAAACAAGCATAAGATCATTATGAACACAAAGCTCCGAACAGCCTAAATCAGACATGACGACTCATTTATGATTAATATTCTCAATCTGTTTTGGATCGTTATCACTAATGAAAACGCAATTCCATAAGCAAAAACTCCCATAATTATTATGAATCTTGCAATGTTGTGTTAATGAATATATAATGGAACTTAAATAGTAAAGTCTTGCACTATTAGATGAATCAGCAAAACTGTGTATATAATGCCATTGAATATTTACATGACTCCGGGAAATTTAAGCGCCACAAACCTCTACAGGATCAAAATAGTAGGAAGTAAAACCCGTTCTCACGAAGAGTCTCAATTGATTCATTACAAAATTCCATGGTACAAAGCTTAAAAAGAATACAAAGAATATCCAACGACTGCTTTTTCTAGTGTGTAACATTTGAGCATCTTAATATAGCACGAAACTTCTAGAACTGCTTTCAAAGCATCACAGGACAATGGCTACCTACTGCTCACACTCAGCCTCACAGGAGCGAAGTGGGAAAAAAAACTCATGGTTAAATATGACTATGGAAAATGAAAATGAGACAACAGTGACAAACTGCAGGGTGTGATGCTGCATCTGTAGACCACAACAAGCTCCAAAATGAAACAAACAACTTGATCACATCAAAAACACGGAACTTTGATCCCGTAAGGACCTTCAGACTTGAGTCATCTGCTGCCTCAATGCCTGCAATGCTTTAAGTTTTGACTCACAAAGACGAAGAAACTCATACAACACTGTGGAATTGCTGGTCAGTATCTTTCTCCCAACATCAACTACATCCCAAGATTTCAATGCTTGGGAGATGCGATCACCAATTTCTACCTCATCAATTGATGTGATCAAATTTTCTAAAATCTGGATCACCTTCCCAGGCCCTTCATCCTGTTCCTTTCTTCTGATAGGCGAAAGGACAACATCCAAGTGCTCATCCTCTTTCCTATTAAGTTGTTCTCTTACCCAATTTGTAAGCTCTTTGAGTACACTATATACAGACTGTACTGAATCACGAATTGCATTCAGCAGCAGTGAAGTGGACTGCTCTGAGGGTCCACCTTTCTTTTTCTTCTTTCCAGATGGAAGAGAAGATCGGATACATGATTGAATAACAAGAACGTGCCACGACAATGGCTCCGTGACCAATTGTACCAGTAATGGGAACATACCCCACGGCAAGGAAATGAGAGAATCCATGGATCTGGTCTTCTCTAGAATACATTTCTCCAATAAGGTATTCACAGTTTCCCAAGTACAACATGGATTCCCACCTGGTTCTGAAGGTGCAGATGAGTGCAAATTCCATGCATTTAAAAATACAGCAAAGTTCATCCACTCGATAATGTCAGAACCAAAAGCCTGTATCAGTGTCAAGAAAACTAGTTCAACTACAGATAATCTAATGTCAGTTTATGGTAACATTTAATAAGAGAGCGCACATCATGGAGGAGTGCAAATGCATTATGAGAGAAGGAAATGAAGAAAACAAAAAGTTAGCCTAGTTATCTGCTACAAAAAGTGCCAGATGGAGGCATGAGTGTAAAGGTCAGATTTCCAGTGGAGTTAAGAGCGGTAATTAAACAGTCATCCTAGTCCAGAAAGTCTTGGTTCATATGATAAATCCCAGGGAATGAGTGTACGAAAATGGATTACAATATCTTATTGCAGGTCAGAAAGGTGAAAGTACGGAACATTTTGAATCATCACCTCTCAAAAGTTCCAAGAGACATTCTTCATTTTGCAACATTAAAAACTCATTACCACCCTAATAGGCGCATGTTAATATATACTATGGGAAGAAAAGCAACAAGCGCATATGATCCAGAAACTACAAAATGTCAAATTGAAATCAATGTATACCTCAGCAGATATCCCCCCATTAGATATCCCCTTAACCACTTCCACCGCATCTCCAAAAGAAGATCCCAAAATCTTTGCATAGCGATCAAGTAAGAACTTAAGCTCCGTGGTGATTTTAGGAACAGATAAAGAACCATTGACTTCAACATTTTCCTTGACAGATGCAGATGCACTTTGAATCGATAGATATATCAATCTTGGAAGAAGGGATCTCCTTTCAACAACTCCTCTAATATTTTGTTCCCATTTCTTTTTCTGTTAATGTTTTGGGGAAAAACACACGTACATGGAATGAGAAGTATAGAACAATATAGCAGGCACAGGTTATATAATTACCAATATGACAGAGAACATATTAATTAAGAAGAGGCATCTTACCAAGTTCTCTTTGGGACAATATGAGACGCCCTCAAATGGCCCTGGAAATGAGAAAAAATGCAAAGAGAAAGTTCAAAGGAAATGGACAGAAAATGTCATTCCCCCCCCAATGAAGCTTAACAAAACCACTGAACATAATTTGAGCTCTTTAGAAAACTTAATTAAAGTAAATATATCACATCTCTGCACAAAAATTCCCAAAAAAACATCCTACGTCAATCCCAGAACTTTCATACCTAAAAATTCTCTCATCAAAGATTCATCATTTGACCTAAAATTGACAGAAGGGTGCAACTGATACAAACCTAACAAATAATTTTTCTCAGGAGTTGGGGTCCACCAAGGCCGGGAATGCAAATCCTCATTGACAGT
>JANSVA010000008.1:5996844-6013208 GCA_025504915.1 Erythroxylum reticulatum | reverse complement strand
TAACAGTTATTCTGAGGGAAATGGGAAACAAACCTACTCTGGATGTTCGGATTCTCTAACAAAGGAAGACTCTGAACCGAATCAGATCGTACAACAGGCTCCGATGGGCTGGGCTTCGGTTCTGGTTAGTTTTTTGGGCTCAGGTGCTTCGCCGCGTTTTCTATTTTGACCATAAATTTATAAATTTTCCATGAATCGACAAGTTTAATCTTAATGTTTTAGAAAGAATAGATTGTAAAATTTAAAAAATATTAAAATTTAACCTTATCACAACAGAATTAGTAACTACTAAATGACATCATCTGACCTAGTATTTTTTTAATATTTTTATTTCCTTTGCAGGCTCTACAATGCCATGTCAATTCACTCTCATCCACTTTGAGATCTTTAGAAATATTTTCATTAAAAAAAAATTAGGTCTCACCTTGTCACATCATATCTACCTCTTCATGGGAGTTATTTGGAAACAGTTTCTCTATTAATTAGAAGTAAAACTGCATACTACTAAAATTCTCTAGACCTTACGTGTCAATAAAATTTCTACTGAGTGTTGTTTGTCTAGAAGAAATAACAACAAAAATGTATAAATTATGATTCATACTTTATTATATTTTATGTTAATCATGTTATAAAATTTTAAATGATTAAAAAATTTTATTATTATTTCTCGATTTCCTAACATCAGGTGGATAGGCTTTCAGTGCACGAAGTTAGTCAATAGCTTATTTCAACATATGATATATTGTGCTAAATTAAATCCAATCTAATGTAGTTACGAATTGTATGCAATAAATGACTAATTCTAAAAGGTGAGTTGTCGAATCCTAAGAAAGTGACTAGGTTTTTTCTTAAAGAGAGCCTTACAAAATGAAAGCATCTTATAGGTGAAAATGTTACTTAAGAAAATCTCATTAATATTTTTTATTAGGAATAAGTCAAGTGCTATTAATTAAAATTTTAATATTCAAATAATTGTCAACAATTATTGTTGCACAAGTTTAAAGTATTATATATCAAGTTCATTCGCAAACAAATTTCTTTATTCCATTGTCACCTTTAGACGAAATCCTATTTATATAAAAATTATTTTAGCTTTTGACCTAATGGTCTACATCTTCTCTAAGCATGGTGAATGATTAATATCCTAATCATATATAATTAAAAACCTAAAAGAGAATCATCAAATCAAACGCTCGACATCATGGTAAGACCAACGACTAGGTTGTGAGGATGCAGGTCCCTAAAATGAACACAAACAATCCTAATCACGATGCCTTTCGCTATACATCCTCAATGTCTCTAAATGCTTTATGCATGTTGTCATGCCTTGCATGTTTCAATGCTCACAAGAGAGGTTTGGTCCTAGAATCTTCTAGAACTATAAAAAAGGTTGTAGGTAATTGTATAATCTACTTGTTGTGTGTAAAATTGTATAGAAAATTATAGAGGAGAGTTGTAAACTGTTAGATCAAGTAAATCCTAGCTATATATTGAGTGGATGAAGGACTATATTTGCCCTAAGGACTTCATTTGTAAACAAGTAAGAAAGAACTATTCATTTGAATAGAAAACATTCTCTAAGTTATCCTTTAGCCTCTTGTGTTCTTTGTTAGTAGCGTTAGCCTCGTGATCAGCATCTTCGAGTAAAATAGATTTGGTTTAGTCGAATAACAATCAATTGCTAAATTATATGTTGGTAAAAAGTCCAAGCCTGTAAAAGTTGGTATTAGGCACTAAGTTAAAGATGTCGAGATCACATAGTGAAATCACTAACATTAAAGGGTCTAAGCAATCTAAGGAAAAGAGACCAAGGTGCAGAGGTGCCATGGTAGACATAAACCTAAGGCTTACTGAGGTGGAGCTTTCAATAATTGAGGGGTAAGAAAAGTTTAAGGAGGTAGACAAATGTATTGGAGGACTCGAGAATAGGAATGAGGAGTTTTGCGACCAGATGGAAGACACCTTAAATGTTTTCACTTCCAAAGTCTAAGCCATATGAAGGTCTTAGAGAAGGCTCTCCAACTTGAGATTGCATACTACGAGTTCACAAAGGTTTTTATGAAGCTAAAAGAACCAAAAGAGGAGTTGGTCCTTTACAAAAGGTTGTTGCTCATGGGGGAAACAATGTTGTGCATATGGTGGTCTCCACTCCTTTGAGGGTAAACATCCCAACAATAAGGACACACTATGGGTTGAGGAATGTGAAGGAGGTGGACAGTTTTTTACAGTGTTTAGAATAGTACTTCAAGGTTCTTAGCATAAAGGAGGATGCCAAAAAGATTAGCACCACTAATCTCTACATTGAATGGTGAAGGAGAAGGCATAGTGACATTAAAAGGGTACTTACACCCTTGAAACGTGGAATGAGTTTAAGAAAGATCTCGAGCTCCAATTTTATCCTGAGAATGTTGAAGAAGAAGCAAGAGTGATATTAAAGCAACTCTAGCAAAAGAGAAGCATTCAATAGTATGTAAAAGAGTTTTCAAATGTGCTTTTAGATATTTTCGATTATTTGGATAAGGAAGCCTTCTTTGCCTTCAAGGACAACTTATAAAATTAGGTAAAGACGGAAATCCAAAGATATGGTTCCCAAGGTCTTGTCATCATTATTTCCATATTAGAGTCATTAATTGAGTTCAAAAAAGTCAAGAAACCCAAGTCTCACAAAGACAAGGTTAATAAAGGAAAACGTGAGGGAGATAGCCATCAAGGCAAAGAGAGTTTTCACGAATCTAATAAGCCCAAAGGAAAGAGAACCAAGGATGAAAAAGGGGAAACAAATCAACTCTCAAGTGTTTCTGTTGCACGAGGGCCCAATTAGGCAAGGGATTACCCTAAAAAAGAAAAGCAATTTACGTTAGTAGAAGAAGGAGAGGCATAAGAGTAGTGATGGGAGGAGACAAAGATGGGCTTCTTAAAAATCCTTAGTACTATTAAAGTTAAAGTTGAAAAGCTCAATATCGAAAATAAGGGGTGTCTATAAGCCAAATTGAATGTTGGAGGTCGAGCAATAAGAACACTAGTAGACCCTAGAGCTTCTAATAACTTCCTTCAAATAAAAAAGGCAGATATGTTAGGCACCAATTATAACAAGGAGCAAGATTGGCTCAAGGTGATAAATTTAGAGGTAAAGGCTACTTTTGGTTTTGGTTAGAAGGTAAAAGGTATATATTGGGAAATTGTGTGGTCTAGTAGATTTCTTCGTAGTACCTATGAATGATTATCTCATACTACTTGGAATGGAATTCATAAATCATGTTAAGGTCATGCCTACTCCTTTCACTAACATCATATGCATCTTAGAGGAAGGAAATACGTGTACATTACCTTGGTTAAGAGAAGAAACTTCGCAATCCAAGTAGCTATCCTCTATAGAACTCTCTAAAGACGTAAAGAGGAAGCAACCCAATTACTTAGTTGCGCTAAAGGAAGATGAAGAGGATTCGTCATTAAAGGAGCTACCTAAGAGAATCTCTTATGTTTTTAAGGAGTTAAAGGATGTTTTGCCTTTGGATTTGCCAAAGAAGTCCCCACCAAAGTGTGATGTGGATCATAAAATCGAGTTGGCGCAAGGCATCATCCAACTTGTAGTGGTACCTTACTGAATGGTGCCAACTAAACTTGAAAAGTTAAGAAGACAACTTAAGCAATTATTGGATACAGGCTATATCTAACCAGAAAAAGCTCTGTATGACACACTGGTGCTTTTTAAAAAGAAGTATAATATGTCTCATCAGTTGCGTATTGACTATTAAGCACTCAATGAGATTACAGGGTAGAATAAGTATCTCACTCTATTAATTGATAACTCGTTTATAATTTGGTAGCAAGATGGTTCGCTAAGCTTTAAATAAGATTGTAATACTATCAAGTGAAAATTTCAAAGGGAGATGTGCTAAAGATAACTTTTTTTGTGAGGTACAATTCTATTGACTTCTTAGTTATACCTTTTAGAATTACCAATGCACCTACCATATTTTGTACCCTCATAAATCAAGTATTATAACCTTTTTTGGATAAATTTGTTGTGGCATACTTGGATGATATTGTTGAGTATAGCAAAATACTGAAAGAGCATATTATGCACTCGCAATAAGTTTTCCTAGTCTTAAGGGAGAATGAGTTGTTCGTAATGAAGGACAAGTGCATTTTCACATAAACATGAAGTCATGTTATTAGGGCATATTATTGGATGGGGCATACTATAAATGGATAAGTCTAAGATGTTGTATATGATTGGGAGCCGCTAAAGAAAATATTGAAATTTCATTCCTCCTTTAGCGTCATCAACTAATAACAAAAATTCATCAGAGGCATTCCTCCCTTACTTCTCTGCTCACCCTATCTATAGAAAAATAATAGAGCATGGAATTGGGATACAAGTTGCGAGAAGGAATTGAGATATAAGCTGAGATGTTAAATAAAAAATTGGCCAAAGAACCCACATTGTGGCTTTCCAATGATATCAAGCCATATAAGGTATACATTAATGCTTCCAATTTTACATTTGATCGTGTTTGGTTGCAAGATGGGCATTCGATCACCTATGAGATCCATAAGCTAAATGAGCTCAAGTGTCATTATATGGTCGAAAAGAAGGAGATAACTGCGATAATGCAATGCTTGTGGACTTAAAGGCATTATTTGTGGGGTTCTAAATTCTTGGTGAAGACATATAGTATCACCACTAGCTACTTCCTTACATAAAAGAAATTGATGCCAAAACAAATTAGATGGTAAGCATTTTAGTAGAGTTTGATTTCGTGATAGAGTACAAACTCCATAAGGTCAACTTAGTTATTGATACCCTTAGTAGAAAAGGGAAGTTTACTGCTATCACTAGTCCAAGTTTTCCCTTAGTGGACTAGATAAAAGAAGGATTTGAGTAAGAATGGTAAGTCAAGAGTTTGTTAAAGTTAGCTAGTCATGACTAGACACAACAATTTTAGCTTTATAATGTGATGTTTATCACTAAAGATGACCAAGTTTTTGGGCCTAAGTGGTAAAGGTTATAAAAAGAAATCATTAGTGAGTGTCATGACTCCAAGTGTGTAGGATAACTTGGGGTGTGTCATACATTAGTACTTACGGAGCGTGCATATTATTGGGCCCAAATGCTCAATGAAATTGAGAATTATGTGAAGAAATGTCTTGTGTTCCAATAAGACATGTCAGATCATCGCCAATTAATGAGGTTGCTAAAGCCATTACTCACTTCAAAGAAGCCTTAGGAGAGTATCTTCATGGATTTCATTACATACCTACAAAAATTCAAAGGATATGGCAACAATATGGTAGTAGTAGACCGATTTAACAAATATAAAGTGTATCCTAGTACCAAAAAATTTATAACGAAGGACGTCACTTGCTTATTTTTCAAGCATGTATTAAAGCATTGGGGCATAACCAAGACAGTTGTGAGTAATACATATACTCACTTTATAAGAAGATTTTGGATGGAACTATTAAAACTAATGGAGTCTAAACTTTACTTCTCTACTAGCTTTTACCCCTAAATGGATGGCCAAATTGAAAGAATGAATGTGCTATTAAAGTAATTCTTGAGGCACTACGTGACTGCTAATCAAAGTGATTAGGCAAAATTGCTTAATGTTGTCCAATTCTCATACAACTTGCAAAAAATTGAGCCACCGAAAGCCAACCTATTTGAAGTTACGATAGGCTAGTAACCAATGACCCTACACACCCTTGTTATTACGTAGAAAGACCTAAGTCCAATCGCATTCAAGTTTGTCAAAGGTTAGCATAAAAAGACTAATATGACATGAGCATACTTAGCAAAGTCTATAAAGCATATGAAGAAGTGGGTCAATACAAAACAGTAGCACTTGGAGTTTAACAAAGGAGACATAATAGTGGTGAAACTTATCTTTCACCCAAGTCTAAGATTTGCCAAGGTGCATAAAAAACTAGTAAGGTGTTACGGGGATCATTCCATCAATGAATTAGCAAAATAGCCTACCGTTTGATGTTATCCTCTCACTTGGAGATGCACTATGTGTTTTATGTGAGCTTACTTAAACCTTATCTTGGGGATAAAGACAAACCCAACAAGGGTAAATCAAAGAAAGCCCCTATTGCTATTGTCATGATGCCCAAACGAGATGTTGAGGAGATATTGGCGCATTTCGTTATACTAAGGAGAGGTACTCATCCAACTTATGTTTAATATTTTGTTAAATGGAAGGGGTTGCCTAATAGCGAAGCAAGTTGGGTTGAAACAAATTGTGGAATCATAAAATCAATGTTTTTTTTGTATACAAGGGAGAAAAAAACTAGAAAAAATAAAAACTGGCAACCCCTAACACCCCTTAATGCAAGGTGTGATGATACAACATTCCAATCATATCATGATAGAGTACATCTCGAATAATTAACGGAGGCTCTTGAAGATAATGCAGCCCGAGCCTTGATCTCGAGGCGAATGCATCTAGACAATCTACACATTGGTTCCCTTCTCGGTGGATATGTTGTATGTAAACCTCCCAATCTTGATGAATCAATCCTCGGATACTTGCCACCAAAGGAAAATTGTCAAACATAACGTTGTGGGATGATGAGAGAATATTAATAACCTCCAGCGAGTCCACTTCGACTACCGCTCGACAACACCTACGATCCCATGCCAGGGAGAGGCCTAAATGTACCTCCCATAATTCTGCCTCCAGTGGTACTCCACTTCAATATTCTAGAGAAAGCCGCCACACCAATGTCCTTGGCTAAGCCTTAGGAGACCTCTAGCTGCAGCCAAATTGGAGCCTGGATTCATTGCTCCATCCCTGTTGAGTTTGACCCACCCCTTCAGCGGTTTGTTCCAGCCCACTTGAGCACCCAAAGGCAAACCCTGTGTTGAAAAGATCTGGTTTTCCACCATATTGACCCGATAGATCCAACCAACATAATCCATAACAAGATAAGGACCTTCCAACGGCCAAGCAAAATCTAGGTCAAAGATGTTATTGTTCTGCCATTTCCATCAAAACCAATAGGTGACTCCAAAGATAATCGCCCAATTTATCTGATTGAACTGAGGCTGAGGTCGAAGGTTGCTAGTAATCCACGTTTCCTCATCATTTTGGAAGAAAGCCCTGTCTATTATTTCATAAGGGAACTTTTGCCAGAAAGAAGTTGCTATGGGGCAATCCCGTGATGCATGGAGAATAGACTCTTCCTGACCACAGAAATGGCAACAGCTGTTCATTATTAAATGACGCACCACCCGCTATTGATTAGTTAACAACTTCCTCTTCGCTAACAGCCAAAGGAAGGACCTTATCCGCTGGGGTTCTACCCATTTCCATATGACCTCCCAAATCCTACAGGTCGCGCCCGTGTTGGTTTGTTCGATGAGGGCATAAGCTGAAGCCACTGTGAATTTCTTAGGATAATTGGGACCCCATATCAATTGATCCTCCTTTTGGTCATTAAGAAGAGGACGAAAAGATGCAATCAATATACAAACTGTAGAGGGAAAGTAATGTTAAAAGAGATTCCAATGTCAATCCCCAGTAGGAATTTTGCAGTCAGACACTGTGTCATCTAGGATACTTTCCGGAACATAGGTGGTGGCCACTAAATATAGAGGTCCCAGATCCTCGACCCAGTTATCTCGCTAAAAGAGGATTTGTCATCCGTCGCCTAGTTTTTAGTTAGCACCTTAGCGCACAAAGTGCCAAGTTGTTGCTAGCCCCTTCAAAAAGTCGAAAGCCCTGATCTAGCCAATGTCTGGGGGAGGCGATGAACATTTAATCTGTGTTTGGCTCACAAGAGCCGAACCCATAAGGCATTAGGTTTTGTAATTAACTCCCATCCTAGTTTGATCAGGAACGCATCATTGGAAGATTTAAAGCGCCTCACACCCAGACCCCCCTCTTTTTTAGGTGCACACATTGCATCCCAGTTGGCAAGGTGTATTTTTTGTTGCCCATCATGCGACGCCCAGATGAAGTTCCGCATTAATTTTTCCAAATCATCGCAAAGTCGACGGGGCAGACGAATCGTTTGCATTGTGAAAATAGGAAGGGTCGAAATTATCGATTAGGTTAACGTAACCCGACCCGCTAAAGAGAGCATTCTAGATTTCCATCCCGCCAGTTTCTTATGGGCTTTGTCCGGTATGTACTGATAGGTATGCCTGGAGGTTCTTTCATGGATCAGAGAGACACCTAGATATCTACCAAGTTTGTTCGTACTATAAACATTCAGCGCTTGGCTGATCCTCCGCATTGTGTCACTAGGAACATTCCTGGAAAAGAACACCCGAGATTTATCTTTGTTAATGCCCTGACCTGAAGCTTTACAGAAAGCGTCTAACGTCCAAGAAATCACTTGCGTTTGAGTATCTGTAGCTTCAGCAAAAAGAATGAGGTCGTCTGTAAAGAATAAGTGAGAAATTGGAAGCCTTATAGGGCTTAACTTGATCGGTTTCTACTGTCCTTGACCCACCGCCAGGTTAATAAGATGCCCTAGTCTTTCTATGCAAAGCAGAAAGAGATAGGAGGATAAAGGGTCACCTCAATAGATACCTCTGTATGGTTGAAAGGGTTCTGATAAAGTACTTTGCTAGGCGACTTGCATAGTCACAGTCGTGACACACTTCATGATGAGCTGAATGAGGTTGGGCGAGATCCCAATATCAGTTAATGTGTCTTGAATGAAATCCCATCAACGTCGGTCATAGGCTTTTTCTGGGTTTACTTTCAGAGCCAAATAATCAGTCTTGAATCATACATAAAGGACTCGTTGAGGACAAAATCAAATTGAATGGGGGAGAATGTCACACCTTGCATGTTTCAATGCCCACAAGGGAGATTTGATATCTTCTACAACTCTAAAAAAGGATATAAGTCTGTGGAACTTTATGGAACCTTGTAAATAATTGTATAATTTACTTAATGTATGTAGAATCGTGTAGAAAATTTTATAGGAGCATTGTAAACTATTGGATCAAGTAAATAGGGGTTAGAGGACTATAGATAGCACTAAGGACTTCATTTATAAACAAATAAGAAAGAACTATTCTTTGTAATGGAAAGGATTCTCTGGGTTCTCCTTTAGTCTCTTATGTTTCTTATTAGTTGCGTTAGCTTCGTGTCTAGCATCCAAATGCTACATGGTTAGTTGGTAAAAAGGTTAACTTTGTGACAATGCACACCAGTCCTAGCCCCATCATCATTACTCATATCAGCAGAGGCCTGGAAACACTACTATCACCAACAAAAACTATCAGCGTCCTTGGGATTTCTCAATTCATGAATGTGCACACAGGATCAACAGCAGCTGATCCAACAACTGGAATGTGTAAAGGCACAACCATGAGACGAGTAACAAGACTAGTGTTAGGAGAGAGAACAAATGCGAGAGGAGCGAGAGTGCCAAGACGATCACCAAAAGAGTGAGGTATTTCATGTGAAAATATGAGAAGTTCTTGTGCTCTCACGTGGAGGAATCTTTATCATGACGTCGACTGCGAGAAGGTCGTACAGTCAATTTAAGAGGGTGTTACAGGCAGAGGTGGTGTTGGACTCATAGGAAATGTCAACACCAGCTAATGACACCACACAGAAAATATAACTGGCCACCTCATCAACTCCATTTTGTTCTTTCTTTCTACTGCTCATCATTATTCTTTGTCCTCATTTAGATATTACAGGAAGTTGTCAGGTTTGTTACGAAGGAATAACAGAAAAGAGAGAGAGTATTAAATCAAGTGTATATATATCTTCATAGATCATGAATAAAGATATATACCTTTCTCACAAATTTCGACCCTTATCATTGTCTTCTACATGGTATCAGAGCAGAGAAGCTCTTGATATCTGAAAAACCCCAACTTTGCCAGCATGCCTGGTAACGAAGAAGAGAGTAGTGATATACAAAATCGGTTCCAGACCGAAGATGAAGAGTTCAAATCATATGAGATGGCAACATCGAAAAATCAGGGAGCCATACTGGTAGCCACACTGCTTGACGAAACAAATTATCTGCAATGGAGTCAAGCAATGGCCATCGCTCTAAAAGCTAAGGACAAATACGGGTTCGTTAATGGAGCTTGCAATAACCAGAAAACAACCCACAACTACTAAAGAAATGAAGAACAGTCGATTCTATGGTAACATCTTGGCTCTTAAACTCCATGTCTAAAGAGATTGCTAGATCCTTTTTGGTTGTGACTACTGTGAAAAATTTATGGAAAGAATTTAGAAATAAGTTTGGAGAAAGTAATGGACCTCAAATTTACCAACTAATGCAAAGTATCAATAATCTGAGGCAAAGAAAAGATTTTGTAACTAGCTATTTCAACAAGCTAAAACGGTTGTGGGATGATCTTGGGAGTATTATGCCCTTTAAAGCTTGTTCTTGTGAAATTGGCAGTAAGAATGCCAACGTTGAAGAAAACAACAAATTGGTTCAATTTTTAATGGGGTTAAGGGATGATTATCAAAGTGTGATTAGCAAAATCATGTTGTATGACCTTTGCCTAATATAAGCAAAGCTTATTCCATGGTGCTGATAGTTGAAAAATAGAGGGATGTCTCTGGTTCATTTGGGAATGCTAATGAAACTGGTCAATTAAATGTTGCTCTTAGTGTGAAATCTAACAAAAAGGGAGATACAAAGGAAAATAGCTTCATGTCTGGATCAACAACTGGAAAGAGGAGATTCATTAAAAGAGATGATAAATACTGCACCCACTGTCATGAAAGGGGTCACACGATGGAGACATGTTTTAAAATTCACGGAGAGTCGGATTGGTTTAAGGAGTTAAAACAAAAAAGAGCAAGAGAAAGGGGGTTCCATGTAGCAGCTGTAGTTGAGAGTCCTTTTGATATTGGACAAGGGAGCCAAAACGCTAAGACAATTGAAGCTGAAATTGAACTCAGTACATTATCTCGATAAGTATAGGAGTTGATGAAGCTGGTAAAAGGAAAAGTTGTGATTGAGGCAAACCATGTAGCATTCAATAGCTACGCAGGTATGAATTCTTTTCGCAATGAAAATGTTTGCATTGATTATGATCGTGGTTCATGAATAGTAGACTCGGGAGCCTCCACCTATATGACCTTTGACAAAAACAAACTCAAAACCCCCGTAAGCACATATTACCTTACACCTGTGACTCTCCCAGATGGGTCTTTAACCCCTGTTAATCAAGTAGGAAACGCAGACTTAACCAAGGAAATAACACTGGAAAATGTACTCTATATCCCTACATTTCACCACAATTTGTTGTCTGTTTGTAAACTTGCATAGCAAAACAACTTAGCTGTAATTTTTGTGAACAACAACGTGTTTTTATAGGACCCTATTATTGATTATATTGTGGCCAGCTGCGAGGAAACTGGAGGTGTATACGGGCTCTAACCACACCACTTCTTACCACCAAAAGCCAAGAAAGGTCCTTCCTTGAAATTCTATCTCGATGAAAATTTTGCTTGTAATGTGATCGATGATTATGGCTTATTACACTCTTGATTCGGTCATGTATCCTCCAAGGTTTTAAAACACTTGAACTTTCGTTGCTCGGAAATACCCAAAAATTTCTTTTGTGAAACATGTCCTTTGGAAAAACAAACTAGAAAATCTTTTGGTAAGCAGAATATCATAGCTACAAAAGCTTTTGAGTTACTACATTTGGATCTTTGGGGCCCCTTCAAAACAAAAAATATTGATGGCTCAACATATTTCCTTACGATTGTTGATGAATATAGTAGAGCCATATGGACCTTCTTATAATCACCAAAGAGCAAGTTCACAAAACTCTTACTGTCTTCATCAACATGATTGAAAATCGTTTTAAACAAACCATTAAGACTATCTGAACAGACAACAAAACCGAGTTTCTAAACCATTTGAACCAACATTTGTTTAATAACAAAGGGATTTTCCACCAAAAAAAACCTGCGCTCATACACCCCAACAAAACGGGGTTGTTGAATGAAAACACAAACACCTCCTTCAAATTACCCAAGCCCTTATGTTCCAAACCAAATTACCAACAAAATTTTGGGAGAAAGCTCTTTTAACAGCTACTCACATAATCAATTGCCTACCGACAAACGTGCTATCATGGGAAACACCTTACAAAAATTACACCAAAAAGAGCCAACCTACTACCATCTCCACACCTTTGGATGTCTTTGTTACGCCACTGACACTACTCCCCACAAAGAAAAACTCGACCCACGAGCAACGAAATACTCGAGCGATTGAAAGGCTTACAAATAACAAAACATCGACACTAAACAGGTAACTTTTAATCGAGATGTTGTCTTTTATGAAACCTTAGTTCTATATAAACAAACCAAAGAAGTTGACCATAACACTACACCAGCATTTGACCTATTGTTTGGCCCAGCCAACCCAAATACCTATACCCAAAATCAACTACCCAGTCACCCAAACTCCATTAACCAGCCCAAATACCCATACCCTAAACCAATTACCCAGTTACCCAAACCCAGCTACCCACACTTCATCGATAGATTCACCCATCCCTCACTAGATAGACCAACCTCCACCCTTAACATCACCAATTACTACCGATATTCAAAATCCCCCAACTTAAACCCTATCTCCCTCAAATACCCATAGGACCTCTGATAACAACACCATACCTACCCGACTCAGTACCTGACATCGGAAACCACCACAATATGTTAATGATTACATTACTATCCTCCCAAATCGAGCCTTCAATGCTTCCTCGCAGCTTTTCACAGACCACGACAACCTCATCTTCTCCACTTCCCATAAAACCTTCCTGGCTAACTTGTCTACTGATTATGAACCATTTTCTTATGAAAGTGCTAAACAGGACCCATTGTGGATTGAACCAATGGAGGCAGAGTTTGAAGCTTTGGAAAGAAACGACACTTGGGTACCATCGACGCTACCAGCAAGAAAGAAGGCATTAACCACGAAGTGGGTATACAAAATAAAAAAAACCAGACGGACAGATTAACAAACTTAAAGCACATTTGGTTGTGAAGGGATTCAAACAGACTCTGGGTGTTGACTACTTCGACATATTCTCCCCTGTTGTGAAGATTACTACAATCTGCACTATTCTTGCTGTTTCCACAGCCAAGGGGTGACCCTTACACCACGTGGATATCAACAACGCTTATCTCCATGGAAAAATTGATGAAGAATTTTACATCTCACCACCTCAAGGCTACAATAGAACGAGACCAGGAGATGTCCTAAGACTTCGGAAATCCCTATATGGTCTAAAATAGGTAGGAAGGCAATGGAATAAGGAAATCACACAAAATTGACTGTTTATGGGTTTGTTCAAGTGGACTCAGATCCTTGTTTGTTTACAGAAGGTAACAATACTACCTTTATGGCCTTAGTTATCTATTTCGAATATGTACTGATTACTAGTTTTGATGAATCCCTGATAAATGATGCGAAGGGTTTCTTGAATGATTTATTCACCATAAATGATATGGGATACGTCAAATATTTTGTCAGTATTGAAATCGCTCGATCAAATTGTGGTATGCTATTATCCCAACAAAAGTACATACGTGATATCTTGACTAATTTGAATTTGGGGAATTTGAAAAGTGTTGATGTGCCCATGGTTCTATGGCTGCAATTGAATTCTGATAATGGTGCTTTATTAGTCGATGTTGAGAAGCATAGGGAAATCATCGGGCAGCTTTTGTATCTAAATTTTACGCGACCAGATATCACATATGTAACGCAGCAATTAAGCCAATACACCACTGCCCCAAGAGAACCACATTGGAAGGCATTAACTCATGTATTAAGGTATCTCGCAGGCAGGAAGTGCTTCAAAGGTACTATTTTACTCGGCAAACTCTAAAACTACACTGTTAGCTTACTCTGACGCAGAGTGAACAGGTTGCCTAGTCACCCGAAAATCCATTATAAGCTTCTGCATATTTCTAAGATCATCCTTAATTTCTTGGAAGACAAAAAAGTAACAAATGGTCAGCAAATCTTCTGCTGAAGCCGAATACCAGAATATAACCAGTACTCTTTGCGAAATAAAGTGGCTACATTACATCTTGAGAAATCTGCAAGTGAAGGTTCCCTTGCCATTTCCACTAAAATGCAATAATATGGCAGTAATACATATCTCCAACAATCCAGTGTTCCACAAGCATACCAAGCATCTAGACATCGATTGCCACCTGGAACATAATGCAGTCTACGATGGGTTTCTCCAAACCAGTCACTTACCTTCAAGGTTTCAATTGACCGAAACATTCACAAAGGCTTTACCAACACCAGCAATTCACACAGCATTATACAAGTTAGGCTTACATAAACTCTAACTTGAGGAAGGGGCTCTTGGAGTTGACGTTTCCTGTGAGTCCATGAGTACAGGTGGAGAGGTGAAGGTTGTGAGTAATGTGGCAATGGACGGGTGGGATTGGATGGATGTTGTGTTGGTGGCGGGCGGAGGAGATGAGGATATCTATCGAAATTTAAAGGAGGAACAAGAATTCAGTGGAAGTTTGGACAAATAAAGATCTCTGGAATCCAATAGGGTAACGACCATGAAGCTAGAACGTTTACCTAGCATTGAATTCCGTCAACTTGATGCAAGTAACACAATTATTTTAAGGATGCATTTCTCAGGAAGATCTGAGATGATAAGGTGCTCTACTGTAGAATCGATTATGTCTTAGGTTAAGCAACTCCAGATTATTCAATCGCTGCACTTCCACTTGCATAAGATTGAAACATTTAAATGACATCAAAATACTCTTATTCAAATGTCAAGCTGCAAATTATGTGCTTCAATATGAAAATTCTATGCCTGTAGTTTCTCTGGAAATTGATTGGACAATATATCTCTTGAAGTCTCAAATTTATTGATCTCCTTGGAGTGACTTAAATCATTCAATTCTAAGAAACAAAAAGGAAGTAATTACATCTGGACAGTCACATTAAACAATATCTGACTTCCAAAGGCAATCGGATGCATTTATATATCATTCTTTTTTCTGCTCTTGGTCCACATCATACTCCTCACGGTCATCATCTTCATCTTCGTCTGAGTACTCATTGTTATAGAGATTGATTCGTTGGAATGCATCAGGTTCATCGTTCCAGGGATCACCACCCAGGGATTCTATTCCAAACTTTGTGTCCCGGTGTTTAACAACAAGCCATCGCAGCAATCGGTCCTCCTTGTTCAGATAATGTAGCTCTTTGTTGATGTTGGGAGTGGCCATCATTGTCATCTGCATTAATTGGCCCTAGAAACAACAGAGAACAAGGATTCTTTGATCATCAATCAAGCTTAATTCTTGAGTGAAAGTGGAACATGAAGTCTGTGAGGTAGCAACAAATAGATAGTGTAGGATATGAATTCTCAATATGAAATATACCGAAACCATTCTTCACGATCCCAAAATTAAGTATCAATACCTTGAACTGCTTAAACGTTTAATGACTAACCAGATTATTTTAGCATAAAATAAGATATAATGTCAAAGAACTTCCTCATGCCATACAATGATATAAAGTTATGGAAAACATGTACTCACTTGGTAATATCTTCCATCAAGCTTCTTAATGCCATAACCCAGCTGAACATTACCAAATGATTTTAAATCAGTGAGAACACCATTTCTACTGTAAATATGTTTTCCTACTCGAGCAACCAAGTCCGCCAAAGCTTCCTTCTTCACATGAGGCTTCAGCAGAAGCATGCAATCATAAAGAGGCATTTCTAGTTCTTTCTACTTCTTCAGCTGAACGTTTACAAATCTGTGCACGTATAGCCGTCCAATGCATAAGCAACAAATATAAGCCCATTTTCTATTCAAATGATTCTCTCAAACATGAAATGCTATTGAATGCAGAAACGAAACATCTTGAAATACAAAAGACAGAATGACAAATCAATGTAACAGGTAGACACACAAACAAGTTTAAGGAAACCTAAACGCATTATGGAGAAGGCTACATAGACTATTGGATATCAGGTAACACTAGTCACTAATAATCAAATACAACGCCTGAAACAAGATTGAGATGTAAAAGGTGAAACACAGGAAAAAGTTAAAGTTTAGCAGCATTTGATTTACTAAAACTACAGCTCTTTTCTGGAGAAGGCTAAATAAACTAGGATATCAGGTGTAACACTAGTCACCACTAATCAAATACCATGCCTGAAACAAGATCGAGATGTAAAAGGGGAAAGTTAAGTTTAGCAGCATCTGATTCACTAAACCTACAGTGCTTTTATTTTCCCTTTTCTTTGTAGTTACCTTCTTGAAACATTCAAAGGGTTCGGTCAGTTATCTATGTATGGCTCCATCTATCTTGCACTGATTGAGCTCCCTCAGTAAAGA